>JAQIWF010001355.1:0-12320 GCA_034694965.1 Ceratozetes gracilis | reverse complement strand
AGCAACGGAAACAAATTGGTTAAAATGGCTAAAATGACTTATAAGAAGATCTTCTAATAAGTTGTCGTTTACGGTAAGTATCGAAATTTACAATACTTGCGGAACATATAATCTTACTAAACTTTAAACTACCTTATCAATGATTAGTAATCACCCAGATCCATTTTGTTTTTGTGAGTAACCATCTGTTATTAAGTAAGTCTGTATTTGGAATATTATCAGGCATATTATTTATGACCCTTGGTCCATAATTGGAATATTTGTCAATCGAATGGATGAGTTTGGAAACAATGAATTATTTATTACTCCAAATATGAATTTAAAATTTTTACATTAAATTAATGACAATTTCTTTGAATTATTCGAAAAGAATATGTTTTTAATTTTTGTCCAAATATTGGGAAGACTTTAGTTTTTAAAAAATATTAATGAAATGATTATATAAATAGCAATGAATTGTCTTTTCTGTGATATTTCAATACTGTTTGTATTTTATATTAAATAACATAATGTTTGCAAAAATGACATTAAAAAGGATAAAATCAAATGATTAGAATTTACAGAAACAATGAACTCAACTCTGTTTCTGGACGTCTTCGCGCAAAGCATTTATTTTGCTACAGATTTTTAGCGCCGGACCTAATTTCATGTTCATTGTGTTCATTAGATGATCCTCTTTGATGAGCATCAATGCCTGGCCATCAATCTCTTGAGACCTGAACTCATCTGCATATTCAGTACATCCCTGAAGATTGCGGACAAATTCGTAGACATCATTCACCTGTAATTCAATTGTTATTAATTCAAACATTCATTTAAAGTCTTATTTCAATTACAGTCCATTGAAGCGGATTTCTTCCACCGGGAGGTATATAAAGGCCAGCGATGGCACTGTTATTGTTATTATTGTTATTATTAGTATTATTATTATTATTAGGCTCTTCGCTTGTGTTGGCATTCACTCCGACCACTGTCTCGACAGCCATAGGCGTTACCTTATGCTGATTCACTTCAATACTCAAATCGGTTCCATTTTTTGTGCCGTTCTATTCATAGATCACAAAATATATCTCAATTAAAAGTAATAGAAAAAGGAGTTAATTCCAATCAACTAAACAATTATTGAATTGAATTTAGTATTCAATTAAGTGATGAGCAAAGAGAAGGCCTCAATACTCCTTTCCTTACAGCTAATTATTATTATAACATAATTGAAATGACGTACGAATTCAATTGGATTATCCGAAGTCCTTTTGGAAGTCTTGCATTTTTTCTTCTCTTCGAGTTGTTTCTGCGTCTCAACGGTTTCGACGGCCAACTCTTGTCCTCTCTGTGAATCTTCTTCATCGAGAAGTCCAGTGACTGAGTTATATAAGACAAGTTGGGAACTGTTGGGCGTATTCTTATTCAAATTGTGTTTATCAGAACAGGTTTGACTACAAAAGCGTTTCAGAGTTCTGTTGTTCTTGGAGTTTGACTTTCGCTTTTGGCCACAATGAAGACAATCACGAATTCGCTCAGAATTGGTCTTCTTTGAAGACGAAGCACTTGAGTTCAATGAGTTTTCATTCTTATTCTTCGATTTCGTGCTTTCAATCGAATTATTGTTAGTCTTCTCTTCGTTAAGAATTTTTGGGTCAGAGTTATAGGACAGACCGTTCACTGGAAAAGGATTCGCACTTTCTTTGATTATATAGCCGTCGATAACATGGGTAAGAATTTGCGATTTTTGTGGCTTTACGATAGCCTTTTGGGGCTGTTTTGACAAATCTTGTCGGTTCAGGTCAGACAAGACAGGGATTTGACCGTTTGGTTGACTCACATTAGTGGGCAAAAGGGTTGTCGTCTGAACCAAATTTTGTACTGATTTGTGATTATTTTGAGCGAAAAGATTTGCCGTCAAATCCAAGTCATGTTCAGTGGAGGCGTCCTTCTTCTCAACGACCGGTCTTTTCGGTGTAGTTTTTATCGGTTCTGAAACTGAATTGATTTTGGATTCACTCGACTCAGAGATGGTATTGCTTTTCACAGTTATTTGTTTATTCTGGTCACTAACCACACGACTTGACGACACCTGACTATTAACTTTAGGGGTTTCCGTCGCCACAGATATCTTATTTGTTTGATTAGAGGCATCGCTTTTATTAGACGGGGGTCGGACTTGAGCTGACACAGCCGGTGGTTGACTGGCTGTTTGAGTGGTTCCGACACTCGTTGAACGCATTGCAGTCGAATTTAATTCCTTTAAATTTTGTTTATTATTATGTGTTAACTGTTGAGCACTGGGTTTAGGTTTGGCGGGTGCTATAGGTTTCAAATTTGTAGTGCTCTCTACCTTTTGGGTGGAGGCGGGAGTGGCTGTTTGTGTGGCCACAGAACTGATTTGGCGTAAAATTTTAGTTTTATTAGCGATCGGAGCGACGGAAGCCATACCAGTGGCTAACGATTGACTGGTAAAGACCGGTGTTGTGGTAGTCGTTGCGTTTGCATTACTCGTTACAGATATTGTCTGAAATGATGCACTTTGAAGGGGTGTCGGGGCTATTGTTGACTGAGTAGAGGCTGTGCTCACTTGAATTGGTGTATGTACTGAGTTCTGGACATTGATGGGAGCGGCCATCGATACAGTCTGATAGTGAGGATTCGACATATTGGCTGTCGATATAAACATATGCTCTCCCCCCTGAGTCGGTCCTCTGATAAAAATAGGAGATCCGTTGGGCGCCACTAAATGTGTGGATTGAGGACTTGTAGCCCAAGTGAGGCCATTCAGACCCATCGTTTGAAACGAACCCAGAATTTGAGGGTTTGTTAACAAATTGGAAGGCGTTTGAGTGGCAATGAGTTGAGTGGTGTTAGCATTGGTAGGAAAGGGTGATTTAAATTGAGAATTGGCTAACAGTGGAGAAGAGATCGATGTCGCCGGAAGTATTGGTGACTTGGGCTGAATTGCAGCCGAATGGGACAGCATCTGAATAGACCGACACTGAGTTAATGGTAATCAATGATGACATCAATTCATGCATTAATTAATAGCAAACAAAAGGACATTAAGACAAACCTTATTACCAAAGGCCGAGCGAACAGAACCCGTGCCCTACAATGCAAATAACGTGCAAAAAATGACATCAATTCATAAATACAATCGAATCAAACAAATGACAGACAATTCCAGAATTAAAACAATTAATCAATTATTTGGTTACAAATCACTTACGAATGGCTTTCCTTTCGGTCCCTCTAAAAGTGTTTTGTTAGCGTTTGCCGGAAGTATTGACTGTTGGACTGAATGTTGGTTTTGATGGGGAAGGAGTTGACTGATTACCACCGTTTGGTTAGTGTTGGAGTGGGACATGAACTGTTGGGGCAGCATTTGCTTCAGTATCTGTTGACCCTGCATGTTTGGCTTGAGGGGGGATATCATATGATGTTGTGAATGAGTCAGAGGAGAAATGGCCACTCCTTTCGACATAATCGGTGGTTTGGCTGCAATTGAAGTGATAGGCATCGAACCAGTGCTGACACCTCCTGATCCAGAAAAGGGTATCTGAAGTGAAAGCCCCTGATTTTGGAAATTCATATTCTGAATGGTCAGGTTTCCCGGCAGAAGCATTCCCTGGGGATAGACCTGTTGCAGCTGATAAGTGCCGGGGGCTGCTCCCAGTGGTTGCTGAATGACCTGCATCTGAGGTAACTGAGACATTGTGACACTCATCTGATTGGCCGTCGGCTGCACTGATGTTTGAATTAAGGGTTGCATTTGATTGTGTTGTGCCGATTGGGCTGCCATTTGAAGTGATTGGTTGGCCACAGAAGTGATGGTTTGCATTAAACCATTGGCACTCAAATGAGTGGTTTGAGAGGTGGGAACCAGTTGTGGCTGTGATGACGACACTATAAGTTGTGGACTTTGAGTGTTCGTTGGCTGAACTGAGCCCTGAGCTGACATCGTAGTAGACACGGATGGCGCTGAAGAAGTGACAGTTAAATTGGGTACTGAAGACATAGAGTTCTGTGGTTCGGCACCATTTGATGTCACGAGAGTTGGGTTCACTGAAACACTGACCGAAGAGTTTGTCGATTCGTTGACTGAGTTTTGGGTTTGTTGTGTCACTTCAATTGGGGTCACAATCGGTGACATCTGTCTACCGATCAGGAGTTGACCGGTCGGTGATTGTTGTGATTGTTGTGGCACTGAATCCATAGCACTCGTCACTGACTTATCCGTCGATTCATTGCTATTATTGGATATGTTTTGAGTCAAACAATCACTCATTGCTTAAGACTATCGAAAGCTATTGAAAGCAATAAACCAAACATTGATTGCATTTCAATATCACTGCAAACAAACAAAAGTTCAATAAATTAAACAAAAGATAAACGAAATTAAAAGTGAATACAAATGAGAGTATTGTCAACGAAAACAACTCAAGTGTTAGTAATATATGAGTCATAGCTTTAAATGTATTGAAATCAATGAAAGCAATGAATATAAGGTTAGCTTCAGTTACGCCCAAACACTACCGAAAATGACTGTCCATTGATTGGTAACCAGTAGTTCCAACTCAGGGTCAGTAATATTGGACAGATATATGAGTTAAAACACTTACCTTTAAATCATAATTAGAATGCATTATATAAATGGTAGCCATAAGTGGATTACCAAACATTGATTATTGTCTGTCCACTGCATAGCAAACGACAAATCACTGACAACTGTCCGACCCTTTGTTATATTGCACTCAACATAACATTCATTGCCATAAGGACTCAATGGTTGTGCACTTCAATGCCCTTCTTTATATGCAGTGCTTGAGTTATGGCTTTAAAGGTACTAAATATATATCGAGTACACCCTTTGTTGCAGTGAACCAATCATTTGACTTATACTAAGAGCTCTTTGATTGGCTGATAGCACCCAATGTATGGATGCTATCCTTCTATTGGTTGGTAACCAGTAATATATCGCTATATAATTATCTCAATAATACATTCATTGAATTAGAAACTCATTATTAGATCAAAATTATTGATTGCATTCATATTTAACTCACTTTTTAGTAAAACATTTCAATTTTATAGTACTTAACATTAAACGAGACTTTATTCCTGCAATTCTCTCCACAAATCAAATATAAGAAATAATTTGCAAAATTAGTGTTCCTCTCAACAAATAGGAATCTCTTTTAATTCAAAGTTTCAAATTAAGCTATACAACATTTAAAGTTAGCTTGCTCTCTAAAAATTTTGAAATGGCATTCCGGTAATATTTGCTGCAATATGAGAGGATAGGATTGAGTTCGGTTTCTCCCCTTTCACTAAAAGTATAGAATCAGTAATATTCTAAGCGAGGATATTGCTTATATGACTACCATTTTCTTTCTCTTATTTATGGGCTCTCTTAAAGATTCGTAAAACTGGTTATTAACTAGTCAACTATTTTCAATCATATAAATAATCATTTTCAACCTATTTTTAACCAGGTAAACTAATTATAGATTATATTTTATTCAGGGTAATAATTGTTTTATTATCTTCATCTATTAGATTTATAGATTCTTCGATATGAACCTTTCGAACCTTATTCTTATTTGAATTTTAAGTAATTACTAATTAGCAAAGATTCTTGTTCACATTTACAATTGCTAATATTGAAGAGGCGATTTTTATAATATGAATACTTGAAAATCACCATGCAAAATAAAATAGCTCATACAAAATAAAGAATACAAAAATAATAGTATTCTTTTTTACCACCGATATAACACTAAAGTCCATTTGAGGGAAGTGTTTGTTTCAAACCTGAAAGCACTCAGTGGTTAAATGGGGGTTATTCTCAAGCTCAGAACCATTGGGAATGCTTATTAAAAAAATATCCAAATCAAAAAAGAAGGGGGGGGGGGGTTAAAAATAGAAATTTTGCTAAGCTAAGCTAATAATGTAAGAAAGCGAGTCAATAAAAGAGTCAACTCGACCCCATTTGAATTCTCCTAGGAGTCCTTGTTCAGTTAAGTTCTATATAATTTAGTCTAAATTACGTTAGAATAACTAAATTAGTAAATAGTGTCTAGGGAATGCATCTCTATTAGCTCTACGAATTTGTGGTGTAATTTTTTTAAAATCTAAAAACGCCTAAAACATTATTAACATTGAATTTTGATGTTTCGGCTTTATTTTCAATTTTTAAACATTTACGGCACTCTATCAACAAAACTAAAGGCCCCCTTTGGTTCATATCAGAAATTATTCTGCTTTAGGGGGTGGTAAATGTCAAATTTTCCAGTCTAAAAGGGGGTTTTGTGCCCTCCCCCTTAACCATCCCTGATCTATAGAGACAACTCCTGTAATATTAATAGACCTTTCAAGGGGAATACCAAAGTTCCGAAATACTACTTTGTAAGCCTAGAGATGGCCAAGCTCGTCGACGACAGAGAGGGAAAAGTTTCCCACCCTGAAGCCAAAATCTCTCCACAGACCTAGTGTCTGTCAAAAATGTTGTTCACAGAAGTAGCATCTTTCCATAGAAGTAATGTTAAATTTTCGCTCCGCGACGGAGGGGGCGGGGATATCTAAAATTTTTGACAACAGGGAAAATTGGCTATTCCACACCCCTTAGCCATCTTTTAGCCAAAATATTAGCAAAAACCTTGATCAATTTCAAGCTTGTTCATTTTAACGTTATCTAGAGTTCTAAGAGAGAGAGAGAAGAGAGAGAGAGAGGGAGTGAGAGAGCAAGAGAGGGGAGAGAGCGAGAGAGGGGAGAGAGCGGGAGAGGGAGAGAGAGAATTATCTATTCTTATAAGTTAATAATAAGTCTAATATAAGAATATTTGAACACAAATTGAGATCAAATCTAATTAATCGTAAATCTGTGGTAAATTATTAAATTTAAGATAAATTTATCCGTTTCATGCTTTTCAATGTATAATATACTCTTATAAATTTGCCAAGCTTGAAATAACATGACCAAAGTTTTAACCAAGGGTGAGTAGGAGCTAATATTCTTGGATCTAAATGAGGGGTCGAACAAGGGGGAGGTTAGCCAAAATTCCCCCTATCGATGAAAATTTTGAAAAATCCCCTCTGTCGCCGCGGCGAGCGGTGTTAAATACATTACAGATATACCAATTGCCGAGGCAAAAAACAAATCGGGTGAGAGCCTTGTCGAACCCTGATCTAAATGATGGTCATTAAGCTCCTTAGACACTGAAATCCAATCAATACAACAAATTAAGTGAATAGACACTATTCTGACCATGTACTTCAAGTAAAATACCCACCTATATTTCAAATCCCTGAGTCTAATAACATTTGTATGGTTTGTTTAAATGTATTAATTAAAATGAGTGCGAAATACACCACAAGATTGAGAATTTTACACCTTATTTGGTATTTTTGAAAAAATGAAATAAATTAAATTAAATTAATTATTATTTAAAGCCTAAAATGTTTACTTTTATCAAAATGTGAGACGAGTTTTAATTATTTTCGGTTTGACTCGAGTCCCTCAAGAGTTAGCCTCAATATTCCCCAATCAGACTAAAACTTTGATCACTTTTGTAGTTAAAAGGCTAAGAGAATAGGTTTGGAATATTGAGGTCTAAAGTTAGGAAAATTGGTTTTCTTTTCATTTAATTTGAATCGAAATGTATTACTATTTTAATAACAAATATAATGTTTTGTTGTTGGACTTGGATATGGGATTTGGTTGTGTGAGGGAATCATTTATAATCCAACGCTAGTCTATGATTCATGAGATATGATTCATAAAAGTTGTTCTCTTTATTAGGTCTTCCATTCCTGATATTGACTTTCATTTATTAAAGTTAACAACAATTGATTGCAATGTATAGCAATGTATTGCAATCTATGGTTATGTAGTGTTACGCTTAATAAACAGATAATAATTAGGTCTGACTTATAGATAACTAATAAAATATATTAATTTAATGGTTTCTTTCACTTTCGCCTTACGTTACAAACTATTAAATGAAAGGAAAATAAGTTTTTTGTTGCATCTCTTGTATTGAATGGATAAATGTTTTGTTGTTTTGCAAGTATTGTTGAAATGCAACTCAAATCCAATCGTTTAAAGAGTTGTAAAGAATTGTGTGAAATGTATGTAAATAGAGAATGTGTACGAGTATTGTGCGAGTATTGCTCTGAGCGGAGAGTCCTTCCAATTGGCTTACAATTGATCGACAGAGAAGTCGTGACATATTTCTAAGGGGAAAACTAGTGATATGAGGCGCAACTTGAGCCAAGCATCACTTGCACTGGTAGTATGACTGTAGTACTGGGATGTACACAAAAGTGAATAAGATGTTGCTATTACTCGTGGATAGTCAGTCACTGTTATCGATCGGTTCATTGCAGAGGCATTCACTCCAATATTGGCGTAACTTAAGATACACACAAAATGCCAACTTATGCCACACTACCAGTCATACCAGAGTCATACCAGTGCCGATCGAACGGAACCAAATACTGGATAAAAACGAGTCTAAATATGAGACGCCATTCCCAGTTCTTAGTCTTAATTGTGCACATCATCAGCACTGAGTCTAATCGTCGATACATCGAATCAATGCTCAACTATTAAACGTGTTGTCAGTGCTGTCGACCAGTTGTGCTGGTCTTTGACTAACACTAAACAATTTGATCATTGCTTTACTCATCTCTACTAATGTTTGACGTCTCAATCGACGCACACGACTAGACAATAGGCATAACACAGACCAGAGTTGTGGAGAGCAGACCATTGCAGACAGCGATGAATACGATTAAAGTTTTCAAAAGTGGATCCAAACACGGCTTAACACTTGACAACTATGACCTCAAACTGTGCGCATATATAATGTGTAAGTTAACTGTTTTGCACTATAATAGCCACTCATATGATATGCTAATGTCTAGCACTCTATTCACTACCCATTAACTCATTTAATGCAAATGAATGAATGACTCAACTCTAACATCCTTTTCAGACTCACTTACTTTAAGCTCGTTTTGGGCAATAAATGCAAAGGATCTCCACAGCGATGATCTGCCATACTTTGCTGACACTCTCAACAACGTGACGGTGTCTGTCGGCAGAGACGCTACTTTCCAATGCATTGTTCACAACTTGAAACGAGAATATCAAGTAAATCAAAGCCTCTTTTCATTATCTTTTTGATGGCATTACTGTAAAGCCCTACACGAAAGTGTCATTTCAGGAGTCATTCAAAATCTTGTATTTCTTATATCGAAAGAAAAGTTAAGCCAATTTGTCTCGGATTATGTTTAGGTGGCCTGGTTCCATAAAGACAAACACACCCTATTAGCTTTGCACAACACTGTCATTTTCAGGTCAGGCCGGCTCTCCGTAAGCAGTCACGCCGGCACCACTTTCTATTTACATATTCGTGACATTAGAGAGGACGACAGAGGACAATACATGTGCCAAATTAATACCGTTCCTATGAAAAGCCAAATTGGCTTTCTACACGTAGTTGGTATGCAAGCTAGCTTCTTTCATCAAATCTCAATTTAATTGCTTTCGCTTCAGTTCCATCCCGTTTTGTTGAAAAATATACTAGCTCTGATGAAGAGGTGAGGGAAGGTTCCCCCGTCAATCTTAGATGTAGTGCCACTGGTTTTCCTGAACCTGTAATCACATGGAGAAGAGAAGACGGACAGCCTATTGATATGCAAATAAATGCAACCTCTCGTTCACTACCAAAAGGTTCGATCAATGATTTCTTAATTTTTAACTCATCGCTATTAGTCACTATTAGTCATATTTTTTAATAAAACTTACATAAAACTTATTATGTTCATTTATTATGTAAATTTGGTGATTTGGTATTTATCAGAGATCTCTATAGTGGCTTTTTCAGGAAACCTTCTGGTATCTGATTTTTTTAGTAAATAGAAAGGAGTTCCTCTCTATTGTGTCCCAATTTACTAATTTTTAAAAATTTAGCCAAATTTTATTCAAATCTGGTATTTTACATAAATAGTATCAAAATATTTGGTCATTTTACTCATTTCTAATACTTCCCTGAGATTTTGACCACAATTTATACCATTTTACCCCTAAGGTCGAGGTTGGATGTGATCTCATATTTATTTATTGAAACTTCACTCAAATATCCAAATTAATTGATACTCTTATTAATTAAAAAAATTTTACGAAATATCGTTTTACCCATAAAGATATATAAGGTATTTATAAATTATAAGCAATTGGAATATTGTAAATAACCATTGTGCTTTTTTAATTATGGGAATGTATTTAAAGGTAAAAACAATACTAATTTGTAAACACTTATTACAATGATTTTAAATTTATTTATATTTTCAAAATGTGTGATATATTCGAGATATAGATAATATCTAAGAAATAAATTCTATTATAGTGTTATTGAATTATATTTCAGTCGTGTCAGTGAGCGGAGAGTATTTGAACATAACTAAAGTCACCCGTCTACATATGGGTATGTATTAATCTTACTCACTTTGTTAGATCTAAAGGCCAAATGTAGCCCTACTTACAAAAATTAAGATTTTTTTATTCCAAAGATTAAAAAAATGATTATTTATAAGAGAAATATATTTTGGGGTAATTTAAAGTCAAATATTACATTATTCGCAATATTTGACATCTTTATTGCTTTTCCTTCATAAAAAAGAATAAATTTCCGGCATTTTTATCTTTAACTAAAAAATTATGGCATGTTTTCAAAGTTCTCTTGTTTATTATATCACAATTAAGGGTTAATTTTCTAAGTTATTAATTCTAGGTTAATAATTAATAGTTTTAGTGAGACATTCAAAAATGCATTATTGCTATGAAAAATGTTTTGAGACGAGAATTTCATTTTCTATGTTTCACTTGAAATTGAATTTTTAAATAATTTTGAGATGTCGTGCCTTAAAAAGTGTTATTCATTGCAATGTTGTTGTTTATGCCTTATTTTATGATTATTTTTATAAACTTCAATGTTTGAGATTTCAAGTCTTCTGTGAATTAGATTTGAAAATAGAAGCAAAAACTGGTTGAGAGAACATAAAGCCATTCATCGTATATGTTGTGTAATCCAAATAAAAATCTATGATTATATGATATAACGGCTATATTTACAGAATTCAGTTATTTTTGTGCCGATATATAACAGCAAACAGTTTAAGATTCTGTTCTTTTAGGTCATGTCCACAATAATGCCTTTCCTTCTCATCCCTTTTCACGCATTAATTTTGTAATCAATTCTCGTTTTGTTTTCATGTCATTCAAGTTATCTCTTCTCATATCGAATGAGAATTTTTAAAACGAAAAAATTGAAGACTTTTTTATTCCAAACACAACTCAGACTCTCAAATGTCAATCATATGAACGAAAGCTACAGAAACTCATTTTCTTTATTAAAAACTTAAATTGGTTTCTATTATAAATATTTTCTTCTTCTTTTAGGCGCATATATTTGCATCGCCTCTAATGGGTATAACCTTTTCATCTTTTCTAATTCAAATGCGAAATTTTGCGTCTCTAAATGTTAAACATAATAGCATGGGCAATTTAGTTAAAATTTACATTAAGCTTAGAAATGATAAGAATTTGTTTAGTGTTTGAGTTTATCCACGAGGAAAACTGCTCACTCCGTTACTTTTAATTAAACTTTGAATGTTTATTTCAAGTGATAACTATTTATATTATTTGAAAGAATAATCTGTTTATTGATATTTGATTTATTCCTCTTTATATCCGCTACTAAAAGGTTTTTCGGATTTCAATGATTTTTTATATTAAATTTCTATTGATTTTTGAGTTTTCTATATATTTCAAATCTAATATATTTGTGGCCCACAAAAAGAATTGAGGTTAAACAAGCATTTGGAAATTGTCTTTTTGTTTTTCCCAAATTAATAAGTATCTTTCTTGAATTGATCATTTTAATAAATAAACTAGGTGTCAAATTGGATTCAACCACATATAGATTGAAAGCATTACTTTATTGTTACTTTTTATAATAGTTTGAGTATAACTTTAGTATTGCTTTCCTCTTGATATGAAGAGTTAGCACAAATCATTACAATTTTCTGAATCACATATTCTATTAATAGAAGAGAAGTGCAATCATTTGGCTAATGATTTGCTTATATATAACAGGGATGTCGAAAGGGGGTTAGCAAAAAACTCCTAGAATAAATACTTGATTATTAATTCCCCCACTAAGGCCGGAAATATAGGCTTAAAACGCCGATATTATGTGTGTGTGTGTGTGTGAGAGAGAGAGAGAGAGAGAGAGAGAGAGAACATTAAGCCCCTGAGTTTGTTT
>JAQIWF010001354.1:0-12326 GCA_034694965.1 Ceratozetes gracilis | reverse complement strand
CTATAGCCGTATCGGCGCAAGCAATTAACCAACACACATTTTGCCATTTTTGCAATCATTTTACGCTAAATTTGACTTAAATTTCACTCTTTTTAATAAGTTTTTAATTCAATAAAAAAATTGTTTTCAATAATATTGAGTTAAAATTTTAATTTAATGAAACGTTTAGTCTTTAAGACGAGGAAAGGGTTCTAAATATTGAATTGAATTGTTTGGGAATTAAGGGATAAATACATAAATTGGTCTAAATTTAGTCAAATCAGATGTAGACTAAGACTGTATTTAACTCTATTATAATTCAATTCTTCCAAAACTTTGTCGAAGAACTCAATCGATGGCTTCATAATCGTGGTATTCGATGGACTAATGACCACCTCTTGGGAACCATTACAGAGATAACAGTCAATCCATTTGACTATTGCTGTCAGAGGTATCACCAAAGCTGGAGATCCAAAAAATGTGGCAAAAGTTTATCAGACAAAAGGCATAAAACAGTGATATAAGAGTATAAGAGTTGATGTGTTTTATTGAACTCGAATTCAAAGTAATCACAATCTTATCGATGAATTTCAAGTGAATTAAAATACGATAAGTCATATCACAAGAGATCCGAATGTTATTCACTAATTGGCTTAAAATTTGGTCATTTCTGTGGAATGCAATCAACTGTTCATTTGATCCCTTTTTAGAAGATTCCGATTTCATGACATCGAAGAGACAATCGAAGACTGATTCCAAAAGTTCTGTTTCTTTATTGTATAACAAATTCTTAAGCCTTTCGTAGACCAGAAGATCGGAACCATTATTAAGGAGTTATTCCCCAAATATTCCTCACTCCTTATTCTTGTTCCCCAAATGTTATGTTGTTTTTGATAAAATTAAAGAATCGCTTTTATTTACATACGATTCTGTGTCTTAATCAATGAGTAATTCATAAAATACGTTACAAAACATTTGACTTATTTGAGCCCTCAGTCAGTGTATGAAGAATATTTGAAACTGTTATTAATAAATTGAGTTTAAATTAGTTTACATCATGCTAAAATACAAATTCACTTTTCTTAGCTGTGAAAACAAGCTTGGTAAGTTATTTACAGAAATGAGAATGATCTATTTAATGTATATCAGTGCCTACAGCTAAACATTTATCAAGCCCAAACCTTGCTTATCTCATCAGTTTATTATTATTATTGAAAATAAAAATGAATAGTAAATGTGAACAAGAATTCTCAAGTTTATGAGAAAAACTAGCAAGTGGCAATCAATTAAATACCAAGTTTTAATTCCACAAATGATTTTGATACACACTCCTAGGTATTTGATATTCATTTTAGTTAAAAGACTCGAATTTTAAAAGATTTAAATATTTGTGTTAATTGTTTTTAGTCAATATTTATCTCTTCGCTTATTTTATAGACTCTCTCTAATTAACCTAGTGCACAGTTCACTTCTTTATATCTAAGCGCGTTATGGCAATAATTTGTAAAAAATAATGATCAGAATAACTCTTCGTCACTACTTGTTATATAATAAGTGCTGGGTTTGCAAAATAATGAGGTAAGTCCTCATTTTAAGTGCTAATACCGATTCCGATTTTATGAGAAACTAGTTATCTCTGGACCTCTCATAAAAAGCAATCCTTTGTAAACATTGATTGAAAAACAAATGAATCAAAGAATAAATATTGTCATAACTTCTGTCAAAAGTTAGGGAAATATTGTTTTTGTAATTATGTTTTATTGACAAATATATGTAGAAATATATTCAAAACATTTAAAGTGGAAAATATGAATTTGGAACTTTGATAAACAATTAATAACAAGAACACAAAGGAGAGTATAATAATCCGCGACATTTGCTTACTTTGGTTTACATTAGACAAAAGAGTCGATCGATTTTACATCAAATTCTTAGAGAACTAGAATTTTAAATACAGATAAACATTAATTGGAGGGAAATTTTGACAATAATTACAGAAAATGACAATTTGGACAAACAATTAAAATAACATAAAATGTCTACAATTCGATAATTTAAAGGAAGAATGAAATGAAAATAAAGTTATATTTTAGTGACTGACAAGAGTTAAGAATTGAAAGGAAGTAAAGCCCCAAAAAGCTATTGAAAGGAAAGTAATGTAATTTTGTATTTATATATTGTTTAACTCAACAACATTTGATACGTAAATAAAAAGGTATTTAATGCTATCACCTGATTATGAAAAGTGATTTTCAATTTAAGAGACAATAGGCCGGAGAACTGGTATTAAAGGCGAGGAAATATTGTTTAGATTGAGTCTAAAAATAGTGAACAGAAATTGTGTCAATGATTTCGTGAAATGTTTTGGAGAGAAAGAGAGGAAAAATAAATTAAAGAATATTTTTGTAGAATTATGTGAATATAATTGAGAACTAAAACAAAGACAAACAGAGAGACAAACAAATGGAAAGCCGAAGAAAATAAAGAGCTTTTTGATTGCATTCAAAGTAATGTTAACTCAAATTACAGTTAAGACATAATTTTCTAAATCTATAAATTGTGTAAAATTTTCTAAAAATAGATTTGTTTCGAATAATTGATTCGATGAGCACTTGATATGAGTGTAATTTGTAGTCCCTTTTGGGCTACAATTGGGAACTGTTTTCTATTTTACATTATATATGATTTGATGAGTGATTTGTGAAGAAATTGATGACAGATATAATGAGAAGTATTTCTTGTGATGATTAAGTGTATAACTAATCTCCGCCACACCCGCCACCCGACATCATTTGCATATGTCCGCCTCCCATTCCTCCACAACCGCCTCCCATTCCGCCCATCATTCCTCCCTTGTTCATGAGTGAGTTCATCATTCCTCCAAACATACCTTTGATGCCATCTAAACCCATACTCATTGAGGACATGTCAGGCATCATCGATGATAGATCCGGTATCATAGAAGACAGGTCCATTCCCCCCTGAAAATCATATTTCGAATTATATACATTCATTTGATACATTAAAGCATACCTTTCCCATCATCAATGAGGACATATCCATCGATGGCATCATTGAATGCATGTCCATTGAAGGCATACTCATTGACGACATACTCATCCCTTTGTCAGGCATTCTTTGATGTGATTTTTGTAAGAAATTAATACAATTTGTTTCAAATGAATTAATGACACGAAAAGTGAAAATATTATGAAATAATTGACGAAAAAGACGGAAAGTTTTGAGTGGAAGACTAATAACCACCTGCTCCGCCACCATAACCACCGCCACCCTTTCCTTTTTTCCCTCCTCCGCCGCCACCTCCATAACTACCCCCTCCACCACCGCTGCTGCCTCCATATCCCCCACTACCACCACCACTAGAACCACCATAGCCTCCGCCGCCACCACTACTACCACCATAACCACCTCCACCACTGCTACCGCCGTAGCCACCACTACCTCCACTGCTACCCCCATATCCTCCTCCGCCACCACTGCTGCCACCATATCCACCGCCACCACTGCTACCGCCATAACCACCTCCACCACCACTGCTGCCACCATAACCTCCTCCACCACCACTGCTACCACCACCGCCATATCCTCCTCCTCCTCCTCCACTACCACCACCACCATAGCTATCCATGCTATAGCTATCCATTTGCATATTCATGCAACAATCCATTTGTGGCATTTGCTGCTTCATTTTCATGCTTCAAATAAACCAGTCCAATTTTAGTAATTTACTAACTAGATTATCTCAAAATAGTTAATCATCATGCAAATTTAACATTAACTAACTCTCTAAATGAACTCTCTATCAATTGGAAAGACATGCAATTTAATGAAGAGGTTCGCAGCTTTGCATATAATTGAATGCATTTTGCAATTCAATTGACTGATAAATATAATAAAATATGACTTACGGTATGGGAATAGGAATCGGAATAATTATCTTCTTCTTTGGCTGAATATTAATGATTGAAAAGAGAGTGGAAAACACTGTTTAGTACTTTGACTACTAAGCCATTGAAATGAGGCAAACCTTCAACATTGAAAGAAGCGGAAGAATGTCTTTTAATTTCTTCATTAACTTCTTCTTTTTCATAGCATTTGTTGGTCTAATATAAGAGGATATTAGACACAAATCCAGTAAAACGATTGTCAAAAACAGGAGACCAGTCGTACGGCTGCGACACAACATTTTAGACACTTTTGAACTTTGAATGCAAAGACTAAATGAAAACTAATGAAAAACTTAATCAAATGAATGACTTTTATATCATTTTCCGATTACAACGGATGGAAAACAAGTTAAAAGATTGAGCGATGAGTTGAGAGTGATATGAGTTTTCACTCAAAGCCCACTCATTTATATACCGGTTCGGATGCTATCCTGAGCTCCACTTTCATCCCTGAGAGCAGTACAATCGGAAATACCAGTTATTGTCCTGACAATACTAGCATATTTTTTTGTTAGATCCCACCCCTTATTTATGAGCACTTCTTCTCATTCTTTATATAAACAAAGACACAATTCCTACAAAAATGTACTAAAAATACAGTCGAAACCTTGTTTTAATTGACATAACATCTTATAAATGGTCTATAAATCAATTCGATCCCAAATCTATTGATAGTAATTATAATCTCTGTATTTATTAACGCAAGAAATGATTTATTCATAAATTGGGTGTTTTATGACTTTTCAATGAAATTCATGATAGGTTTGTCCGTATGGATGGAGTGATAGCCATAGCTTACAATCAATTGGGAACAACAGTTACAAAGTTCCTTATTTAGCATCAGTGAAGAGGAACCTCTCATTTCACCTAAATTTCACTTTTGTTAAACCGTCTTTGTGTCAGTCATTTGAATAGAGATTGGAATGGCTATCAATGGATGGGTTGTGAGAGTGAATCCCATTTAATATGAATACCCAATTTGTGAGCGCCATAAGTGGCATCCATTACATTCATCCTCAGCGATGATGAGGTCAACGCCATCGACTCAACACTAACACAATATTTGCGATACGATAGCAATGGTTAGGCAATAGTTATATAACTCATTACCTGAAATGCCGAGAATTTTCTCTTCTGGTTATTATGTTTTAAAAGATGTCAAAAGTTATTTTTACTCAATCAAAGAGTTGAGTTGACTTTTCTTCACATTTCCTCACATTCCCAACACATAAACCCAAAATAGTCTTGTCTTCCAATTGATTTAAACAAATATTGTTTGCAATTATTTATTACCTTTTTATTTGACATTAAGACAGTCCATAAATGTATGGATAATATTATTCGGTTAAACATTTCGTTGAAATTCAACAAATTGTCAGTAATTCACTCGAAGCTAATATTTGAAATAATGATAATAAACGTAAAAATAAAACTACGAATAATTTAAACTTTCAAAGTTTTGTTGCATTTCTCAGCACTCTTTTCAAATTATAAGAAGATATTATATAATCCTTTGAAACGATACTTAAATTAAAAAGAAATGAAAACTCAATAAAAGATAATCTAAAGAAGAAAACATTTTTAAGATTCAAATTCGTCTCAAATCCTGAGTTATTATTAAATAGGAATTGAATTTTTAACATCAATTCAATGGAAATAATAATAAAATAATATTTATAACAAATATAATAATAATAACAGAGATTCGCATTTCTATTGTATTTGATTTGAAACGTTTTGCTTTCTTCTAATAAAATACTCTTTTCTTTAATATAAAACATTCGCTTATTTTGCAAAACACTTATTCATAAAACCTTTTATTTTACTTTTGCTTATGATTTTTGGTCACTATTTTCGATATTGATTTGAATTTCCAATTATTCAAAACTTTTCATTTCATTTCTATTTTAAAATCAGTTTTATTTTTACTTTTAAAAGAAGTCTATTCTTATCGATATTCTCATTGATCTTCAGTTTGTGAACAATAAATGTTTAAAATGATTACACATTGACTGGAATTATGTCAAAAGGAGTATGAATTCATCAAATCATTGAAATGATGTGAAAATTTTTAAAATGTTTTTTCCACTCAATCGATAAATTTTATACATTTGTCTCTAAAGGAGGTATTCCTCAGAGAGAAAGGCAAAAATGTCTAGAATTACAGATTTGAGTGCACTTACTATTAATAGATGTAAAAGGAGTTCCTAATTATTTACCATAATTTGCACACAAAAAAACTATCGAATAATTTAAAAAATAAAACTCATTTTTCACTCATCTTTTTCATGAAATCTATGGCTTAATATTCTTTTATAAACTAACCTTTTTATTGGTAAATCTCCATCAGAATTACGCTTCATTATACAAGCTAAATTTATTACCAAACAAATTAATAATTTCGAGTACAAACCCTATAATTTGAAAAGTAGGCGCTATTGAGTTTTGGACAATACTCCGGAATTTATTCGCTTTTCAATTAATTTTTCGTATATTTATAGATTCGTTTGTAATATAATTAAAATCGTTAACAAATAAATTAAATTTTTACCGAAGAGTTAAAAGTAATTCATGTTTTGTTGTCTTTCAAATGTAAGTATTATTTTAGATATTAATAGTCGTCTAATAAAATAAAGTAGACTTGAATTGAGTCAAATCAGGTCTACCTTTAGATATCTGAGTCTACAAATTCATGTTTGCCTTATGGAAAGAAACAGGGCTTCGCTCAGAGATGTCTATATTTCCTAAGCAAAGGGTTGACTCTGTCTTCAGATAAGATCAAAATCAGGGATAGCCTACAGAAAGGGTATACACAAAATTCCATCTAGAAATTTTAAAATGACCTCTATGAACAAGTACTAGGTCTTTTGAAGTTTTCAAATCTTGTGACATTTCAGTTATTAAGGTTATTATAATTTTAATTATACTTAACTATATTTGTTGCCTTTATATCGGTCACAAATAAAAATTGATAGGTATTTCAGATAATAACTTGTCAGTTGTTGATAGATCCCTGTCTGGCTGTCCCTGTTTAACATTCATTACAATTTTATTGTTTTTAAGTTTAAATTTAATTATGACTCTAATGTTAAAAAAGTTAATAAAATAAAATTAAAATTAATTCAGAATTATTTCAGCAAATATTTAAATTTTCACTGAAATGAGTCTATAATTGAAATAATTGTAAATTTATTTCAATTGGAGTTACAAAAGAGGGATGTTTTGAATCACAATTACCTTTATTTTTGTGAATATATTTATCAAATAATGGATTTACGAATTGGTAAACAGTTTTTGTTGAAAAGAGATTTAAATAATATATTTTTATTTCACTTCTAATGCAATTTTAATTCAATGCCTAACCTTTTATTAGACTCTAATGATATTTCCATTCAAACAATCATCTTTTCTGAATGAACCTAGTACAACCTTTCCTCATTCAAGTTTACCAACTTAATATTTTCAGAACATAATCCATAAAGGTAATTCAACAAAATGTGAGGATGCAATTCTTGGTCATTTCCTTATGACCTCGATATCTGTTGACTATTGTCATAATGCAAAGTAGGAATTCCCTAATATTGAGGACTCCTTAATATAGAATTGCATTCCTTTGAATGAATTCCACTGAAAAAGTATTAATGAAAAATCAATAAATAAATTTAAAATCTTATCAGAATATAATTGAATGAAAAACAAATTTCTAATAATTTTTATCTTTATTTCAATAATAAAAGTATTTTTACATCAAATGAAACGAAACAATAAAAATAAATATCATTTACAAAATGACATAAAATAGTCAAAAATATACACAAATGTCCACTGAATTAGAGATGTGGCACAGAATTAAATGTAAGAATGGTTTTGTCGTGCGTTTGATTGACTCAAATGAAAGTAATTTCATTTCATAGAAATTTGTGCGAAACTCAGCTCTAATTCAAAGGATTTTTGTGTTTGAATTTGAAAACAAAAATTTAATTAAATAACAAAAACGACAAAAATATCGCAAAACCGATACTTACTGTTAGAGAACTCAAGAGAAGAGGAATTTGGGGACAATAGTGATGGCGGGTCGAGCGGACAGGTGTTCGGTGGAGTCGATATCAATACTAATTTCTTCGTCACTCTCTAACCAAAAGTACTTTTCTTTCCTATTATTTCTCTGATTATTATTAGTATTGTTAAGGACTGGCTGTTCGACAGTCGGTTCACTATTTTGATGGCAATTATTGTCGACAAACGGATTGGAATCGGAATTAAAGTTATTATCGTTTGCATTGGAAATGGCTATGAATTGAGGTAAAGACTGTTCTGTTAGGCACTGGTTTTCACTTTGGTTACAAGTTTTGTATGACTTATGATTCAATTGTTTGACACTTTTTTGTGACTTATGTTTAGTTTTAGACTTTCTTTTGTCTCTCTTTCTAACGACAAATAGATGTTTACGTTTACACTAAAAGTACAGAAAAACCGTTAAATGAGTCAAAAATAATGGATTAAAACTCCAAACACTAATCGGAGTTTCACTGATGGCAAGACATCAACTGAGAGGAGGCCCACAAACCCAAAGTAAATCTATACTTATATGTAAGGGGTGTCCGTTAAGACTTGAGGTGTAGCTCAGCTCAACTGGTATCTGGCCATCAGTGATGGGCCAATGGATGTCGGAATACCTGATCCCCATTCGGACAGAAGCCACGGTTGAAAAGCGGACAAATCTGAGCGTCTGATCCAACGTTGATGTGAAGGTAAGGACACTCATCGCTATTACACCGGCCCTCCAGATAGTACTGACAGACGGGCATCGAGTTGTTGGAAGGGTTGCCTCCAATGGTCTTCTTCTTCATATTAGGAGCGACTCTTTGACTCTTAATTAACTGAAATCTCGTTCTCTTATTGGTCGACAATTTTAACCGTTTTTTAAATTCATTTAATTTAAATCTATTATTAAGTCTATAATTATTGCCATTTGTATGCAATGTATGAAATGGTTTGCATTTTAACCTCTTTTTCTGAAACTGTTTCTTCAGTTTCAAGTAATTCAAAAGATCTCTAAATTTTCTCATTTTATTGTAATTATTATAACTATTATTTGTTATATATTTATATCTATTAATCAGATATTTTGCTGCATTTATATTCATTTTAGTCTATAATTACAATTCAACTCAACTTAAAACTAATTTAATTTAATTAACACTAAAGTCATATAAAAATTGGCATTAATTTCAATGACATTCAAAAACGCATTTCATCTGAAAATGGGATGAAATTCAAAATTAGTAAACGATTCACAAAATTGTAATCAATTTTCGTTTATATTATAAGAGCTCTAAAATGGGATAAAATTTTAGTCAAATTAATAGTTAATTGCAATTAAATTCAATTACAATATGTTTTTCACACAATTTATTTCATAACTGAATGACATTTTCCTCGTTTAGACTCCATTACTATACATCTCATCAGTATATCACATAAATGGACATATTTTATACCCTTAACAGTATTTTCGAGCCATTTGTCTGTATTATGATAAACCCTTACTCCTCAGACTGTAATGTCTTATCTGAATAATTGTAAGTTAAGCTTTGAGCTTGGATTTGTCAATTAGTTATCTAGCTTACTGACATCTGGTGACATTTTTATAAATAAGAGAGAGAGAGAGAGAGAGAGAGAGAGAGAGAGAGAGAGAGAGATTTGCATCGATGAAAGTGAAAGATATTATAGTATCTAGATAATTTTAGGATAATCTAATTCAATATTTACAATAATACAAAATTTATAGCTTTTAGTCTAATATTTTATAAATCTTATGATAAAATCTATTGAAGGCATAAAATATTGGGTTTTCTGAAGAATTTATTGAAATAATTTGATAAATAAATAATTAGAAAATAAATTAAAATTTCAACATTTTTGAAGTCCTTTTGCGTGAATATAGATAATGATTATTAGGGTTTGACTCCATTTTATCCTTATTTTGGTGCTCTTTGTGTTGACAGTCAGGCAATGGAAGAGGTAATGGATGAGGCGGTGAATTCCTTCCCGAATATGTGGTCTCTGGTTTTGGTGTTGATGGGTATGAATTGTTGTATGTCGACGGATGTGTGGACGGCAGTGTGGAGGGGTATGAATTGGGGTGTGGGGTTGGGTGTGAATTAGTGTGTTTGAACGGGTGTGGGGTTGGGTGCGAATGTGTGTGTGTAAACTGTTGTGAGTGAGGAGAGAGTACAACCTGGCCGTTCGATAAAGTTAGGACCAGATATGGATTACCGCCCAAAGTAATAATAGTTGGCGTTCCGGTTATTGCAATTTGATTATTTGTAGAAGCACCAAGGGATACATGTCCACCAACTAATTGAACTGCTGGAACAGTAGCTGATACATGAGCTGAAGTAGCTGGCAATGAAGCATGAGCGCCTGCACTCGGAACGTGTATCTGTACACCCGAAACTGGATGAGTTTGTGCGCCAGCACTTGCATGTAATGTACCAAGACTTGCATGTGCACCTGCCAATGATGATCCAGTTATGGCTCCAACGCCTGCACCCGCCGATAAACCAGAATTTCCGACTGCCACTCCAGCGCCTGAATTCCCGCATAGAATACAATTCAATTCTATTATATTTAGGTTCAAAATAGTTTCAAAGTTGAAATACCTGTAACATCAGTACCCACTCCAACACCCATTCCAGTAAGAGCACTATGAGTCCTAATACTACCTGAAAGTACAAATAATGTCATTTTAATAATTGAAGTGATGGAATGTAATTTGTAACTAACTCTGGCGCACAGGATGGCCAACAGAAGGATTCTTTCCAAAACCAAATGAACTAAAGCTTAACTGAGGTATCGATAACTGCGATATTTGACTATTGATTTGAGGAATCGTTGGAAGCGATGGAAGAGAAATAGATGGAAGTGAAGGCATCGATGGAAGTGATGGCATCGATGGAAGTGATGGCATCGATGGAAATGATGGCACCGATGGAAGTGATGGTACCGATGGAAATGATGCAGTAATTGAAGCAATTTGTCCGCTCGGTGTTCGTTGTGCTGATTGTAAAGCGTCACCATTTTCTCGTGGAGTGGCCGATACATATGCACTCGATATGAATAACACAATCGATATAATACTGACAAACATTTTTAAATAAATTGGTTAAAACTCCAAAAGTTTTTGAATGAAGTGATTGCTAACGAATCAGGAATACTACTCAATGGACACTGTCTGGTGTTTCCAGTTTTTATATGGTTTACAAGGAAGTGATGAGTAACCACTCATGAGTGCTATCCGTATAACTAATACTTTGGATAAATACACCAAAAAGGATATAAACGAGGATTAGTTTGAATCCCAATTTATTACAAAGAAATGCTATCAATAATCCCCTGAATATCAATAGTCAATCATATTGTCAACTAATCCTGGATTAAAATTCAAGAATTGGGATATAGTTCTCATACATCCTATTTGACAAACTATCAAATAGTGAATGTGCAGGAATATTGTCTTAAGCTAGGAATCTATAGGTCATTGACTCTAGGGGGTCTAGTAGGATTTTAAGGTGAGGGAGGGGAGGGGAAAATGCAAAAAAGTTTTGTAAAATGTAATCTACACATTTCTACTTAGGAATTTTCTTATTTTAAGATTCTTTCGGGTAAATTCATCGGTTTTAAATATAAACACCAAGTATAAAAGTTTGTCGCTTTTTGGCTTAGATTCTTCACTTCCAGAGAGGGATAAATTATCGTTTCTAGGTATTTTAGCCTAAGTGCCAATCATGTATAACAATAATATTATGCGCCATATATTATGAAACAGGGATTGCCAAGCTCCGAGGCTCTAGGGGGGGTTAAGGAGAGATTTTGGGACCCCCCTAGTTTCCCCAAAATTGCCTAGCAAATTTCGATGTTTCGACATTTGTCGACCAAGTCTACAGGGGGGGGGGGGGGAGAGTGTAAATCCAAAATTTTTGAGTCTACGGAGTTTGGAACTAACCTCCCCCTTGGCTATTCCAGATTAAGTAAGTATACAATGGTGAGCCTTGGATTCTCACAAAGTGTTTAATCCAATTCTTTATGATTAACGATATTTTAATTTAGAAATTACCCTAATATGTTCATTTTATCTTAAAAATTCACTAAAAATATCAATATTGTATGTAAGTAGAAAGATTTTCACATAAAGGAATTTGATCTAGCACTAAGAAGGGAAATACCCCAAATGGGTTATGCAATATGCTGTTAAATTTAACAACAATCTCTTGCTCTTGATGAATTGAATTTTTCTATTTAAGTTTTATCGGCTAATGACCATGGCAAGTACCGATTCTGGTCATTCAAAAGTCAAAAAGAAAGATTAGCTTTTGA
>JAQIWF010001353.1:0-12338 GCA_034694965.1 Ceratozetes gracilis | reverse complement strand
CTACCTCGATCTTTGATTAGCTTGCAAAATTATGTTAATGAAAAACCGTTGATTAGTCTCCGCCTCTGGTTAAAGAGACCTTAAACATCGATTGCATAATAAAAACGTGTTTTAAATCAGTGTTTAATTGTTTGAATTCAATGCAAATCTATTTAGTCTTCAAATTAATTCATTTCTTATAAAATACAGTATTATTGAACCAAATATTCAATGAATCGTTAGGTTTATATTAATACTCCTTTAGAGGACTAATTGTAAACAAAAGTGATTTTTGGGAAAAATTAATGACAAACAGAGTTATTGACTCCTATTTCCCATAAGCCGTTAAATAAGAGGACAGGTATGGTTGCCGGTGCCTTTCCACTCATTAAATTGGGTGCTCTGGCCTTCCGCCAGGTTGCAAAACCATTGGCTAATATAATAAAGAACCGTGCTAAAGAATCACCATTCTTCCGGGTATATGTTTGTATGCCTCCCGCTCAGGCCTACCACTGGATGGAAGTCAATGTTAAAATGAAGCTCCTGGGTCAGTGCAACATTTTCACTTTTATTATCTGTACATTTGCTATGATAAGTGTTAATATGTCGTTGGGTTTGTCCTAATTGTTTGCTTAAGCCATCCCTTTCCCTATTGTGTGGAAATGAACTGAATTATGATTGCTATTAGGTTTGGGTAAACCGTCTTCTGTGCAGAAACTGAATGAACAGATGGCTATCGAGTTGGGGGCGGAAATGTTGGGCGAATTCATTATATTTTCTGCAGCCGTAGTCACTCTCGTGGCTGAATATGTGCGACAGTCCCGAAAGGGCGCCGCCGAGGCTCAGGCCATAGAAGACCGATGGAATGGTGTTGAGTCCCGTATTGAAGAGTTGGAGTTCTTAGTGGACAAACATTCAGCAGAAGTACGAGAATTAACTCGAGTTTTATATGCGATTAAAGCGAACCCAAAGGCAAACATTGATATCAAAAGTAGTGATAATAATAACAAAAATAGTAATAAAGGACTCATCGGAAAGGCTATCAGTGAAGCCACCGATAAGTTGAGTGGAAAACCAACTTAACTAACAACTCATTTATTGTTGTCTTTTGATTTGAAGAGTATTTTTAGCCACAAATTTGTAGTTTATTTGTAAATAAAATTATTTGAAGTTTGCCCTCAAATCTGAAATATTTCATAAAACTGTCTTTTTTGACATATTTTCCATAATGAGATAAAGACCAACCGTTTTATCGAAGGATAGCCACAAAATGTGTGAGTCTAACCTCAAACCAAGTGTTTATCAGAGATCAAAATCAACTCAAATCTCATTTAATATTCAATTCATTCGTAAAATAAAAGTCATGGAAAAGAAATTTAAAAAACAATTTAGTAAAGCATTGATTGAATGGAAATAAAAATAAAATAATTGGAGAAAACATTCAAAACTCAATTGAAAACCCGATTAATAGTGATATCGGAAGTTAACAGAAATGCAAATCATTTTGAACTTAAGGTAAAAGAGTTAAAAACTAATGAAATGTAGGAATCATATGATTATCAAAAATATTCTTTTGGCACAGAATACCACTCCATTGAGTCTAATCTAATGATGATTGCGATGGTTATCCCTATTCTCCCGGTGATCGTTATAATGACTGCGACCTATGGGCGCATTAAACCCGTGCGGTTCGACCGCATAGTCCAAGAACTCGAACAACAGTTGCGATATCTTTAGCGGACAGAGCCTTCAAATGCATTCATTTGTTAAGTATCTAAAAAGTGAGTTAACTTTCCTCTCAATTACCTGTGAATGAAGTAAATTAATTTGAATGTGAATGGAATGACGACCAGCTGTTCCTCTTTAAGAATAGCGTCTAACATCTGGTCGACGGCGTAGTCTAATGTCATTATCGGTAGTATTCGTGGAAATCTTGTTCGGGTGGGTATGTCTGTACGCGTACCACTTATGCCGAGCGGACAGATAGTAGTCAACTTGATTTGCGAGCGTTTGTCAAATTCGTACAGTTCTTTGTCCAGAGATGCCATCAAACCCACGATTCCGTATTTGGAAGACCTTTTCGGTGACATTTCAAAGAGAAATGATTGACAATTCATTTAAATGGATCTCAAGTCTTAATACCCGTAGGCTGTGAAGTAAGGGCTGCCCATAAGTCCCGCCGAACTGGCAATGGCTACGATATGACCCCTCTCTTGCTCTTCCATTTTCGGCAAAAATTGTTTAATTGTCTGTTCGGGTGATAAACAAAATATGAATCAGAAAATTATTCCTCTGATAGGAATGGCAGCAGAAGTCAGACCCAGAAATGTGACAAAACATTGACGTCAAATGTGCGGCGAATTTGTTGGTAAGTGAGTTGTTTGAATGGAAGACAGGGAACAACACCGGCGTTGTTGATCAGCATATATACGTCTCCAATCTCTTCCCGGACCTGTTTGGCCATTGATTCCACTTTCTTCTCGTCACTAACGTCAACGACCATTGCGTGTGCGGTACCGCCCATACGACGGATCTGTTTGGCCGCCTTTTCCACCGAATCCTAAGAATAGCCAATAAAAGTGATAATATCTTCATAAGTGATGACATACCCGATCGATATCCCATAAGACTGTAATGGCATTTAACTGAGCGAATCGAGTGGCCAACGCCCGGCCAATACCACTGCCGGCGCCGGTGATGAGCACAATCTGCCCTGACACATCTTTACGAGTTTGGGAACAAACATATTTGAAGATCTGTTGGCAAAATATGATCAGACATTTGACCAAAAGTCCCACGATTTCAAGAGTCCATAAAAATATGTTAAATAAAATTAAAATCATTTTTTCGGAGATTTGGGGCAAAACTAAAATCAAAACTTTATTATCAAACGTATCATTAAATTTGTTATTAAACACAATTCATTCAAAATATTAATTTTAATCATTTAATAATTGCAAGGTTTCGACAATTTCTTGATTTTTATTTTAGTTGTCATTTAATCGCATCATTTGATTGTCTAATGACTTGACTTTGATATGAAAACTGATTATCAATTGGTTTGAGAAATACTTTTCATTTCAACTTTTAGAGTCAATTCAGTTATCATTAATTTTGAGTTTATTTCACAAATTTTCTGCTTATTATTCAGTTTTTCATACAATTATGGCATTTAATGAAAGACCTTGCTATTTGAGCTAACTTGGACAAAGATTGGTTGAGATAATCTCAAAATCTGATCATTTAATTAGTGTATAGTTTTGACTGTAATTAAACTTCAATCAGACTTTTAAACTGTAAACAAATACTAATATTATTTTTAAACTGAACTTTAATACAGTCACACATAAAAGACGTGGACAAAAATTCCCCTTTCAATAGATGAATGAACTGTCTTATCCCACGTTCATAATACTGCATGGATACAATCAGATGTTAAATCACTATGGCTTAACACTGAACTTTAGATTGAAAATTTAGTGATGACATTTAGGTAACTACTAATTTTACGTGACAACTATCAAGGTGCATTTTTACAATTTGTCGATTACTGAATGCACCGCCCATTTGTCACAAGTACTCATCTCTAGTGCCATCTTCGGGGCGGAAGTTTGTACGGCGCCAAAGACGACAGTGTGAATCGAGTAGTTGACTGCCTGTGCACTCTGACAGCGCACAGTTAGCTTTGGATAGACAGTTGCATAGGAATTCTAAACCATATATTTTGTATGGTTTGTTACCTAATATATAACAGGAATAAAGAATCTGTGAAATAGTGTATGAGTTTAAACAAACCTCTACTGTAAAGAGAGAGACAAATATATTCTTGTATTTTGAAGGAGTGGTTGGTTTTGTGTTGGGTTGGAGTCAATTGCACTTCATTTGAGTCATTCACTCCGTAGTGTTCATTACCGATGAGCCGACTCTGACTTTCATCAGTCAAATAACTTTTGTTTGAATTTTTGAATAAAGGATTGGATAATAATTTTTTTGTTTTTTGTTTCCGTCGTTTCGGTCACAGAATTTTGAACCCATTTTCGTAACGTTTGAGTTGAGACTCACTTTGGTTCACAACTCGACTCCAACTCTCACTTCAAGAATATTCTTGACTTCAAATCCATTTAATAATAAACTCTTTTTATTATAATCAGTACTTCTTTTCAAATGTGAGACAACTTTTAAACGCCTTTTGAAAAATCATTAATTATTTTCTCTATAAAAAAGAGAAAAACTATTCCGGAATTGAATTTCAATTTTTATGTGAATTAATTGTAAATTGATTTTTATTTGAGAACTTTGTCACTAAAAGAAGAAACCGAAGAATCTCTTAAACACATCACATCTGAAGAGGAATTCCTTCACCAGAACTGTAAGTCAGACAACAATTCTTTAAAACGTTTATATATTTTATTATGAATTCCCAAAAAACTTATTCAAACTTTTATTGTGAATAAAAGACATTATTCTTGAGATCGAAATTTTGAATTCTTGGAATCGCTTTTCCAAAAAAAATATTATTACTTTGAATAATAATTTGCGAATTGATATAAAAAATAATTTTCATGATTTCAATGAAATACTATTTATTATTGAATTTTATTTGCATTCGTTTATATCACATAAATAAGAGCAGTCCGGAAGTATTAAAGGTTTTCCTGATAATAGTTGATTGATAACTCTGTTTCCCTTCAAGAGTTTGCTCGACATTCTTGAGAATTGATTATTACTTGTTATTCAGTGTCACTAAAATACATATTCACACCATTAATATCGGGTTTATTTCGACAATCAAAGGATTAAAAGTAATTTCAAATATCCGACGAAACAATCATTTGTTATCTCAAACCAAATAAAACAAATGAATGATTAGTCGACAAAAAACTTTATTCCGAATGAATAACACAAATATCTGGTTATCATTTGAAAACATGATTACTATAGAAATCAATGTTAAGTTTGTTTTAATGAATAAACGAAGAATTCAATTAATTTCCTGAACAGTCTATTCATTAAACCCATGTCCAGACGTGTGCTCTAATAAAACAGGAGAATTGGGAAAAGAATTTTCATTATCTGTTTTGTTCCAATGTTTTGGCCGTCGAGACAATTGTCTTCTTTTAGACATCAAGTAATTCAATTGCGAAATAAAATGAAATCATTGAACTCAGAAGAGATGTCTTTCCTTTTAATCTGTAGTGAGATATAGAGATAACAAGAGATAAGATACTATACATTGAATTTCAAAACTAATTGATTCTTTAGTTTATCTTATTCTGTGCACAACTCAAGAATCTAATATGAAATTAATAAAAAACTTTATTCAATTAGCTTGTTCAAAGATTTAATTGTACAAGATATGATATAACCTACAAAATCTTTCTGCAAGCCATAGATGAGCAGAGCTTATCATAATTTGTTCAGAAATATTGATTTTCTTCAAACATCTTTCATTTCCGACTCAATTACTTAATTTAAAATCTCATTAAAATATCAATATTTCATGGAATAACACTCTAATAGATTATTGTATCAAGAACAAAAATAGTGAAAAATGGATCTCTAAGAATATTCAGTTAATTATAAGCTCAGGTTTTATATAAGTTTTGGGTTATTTTGTAAAATCTATTTTTCAAACATAATGTAGTGAATCGTTATATCGTTTCACACGTCTATCGCATCCAATTCTACTCAGAATGAGAGCACAGAATATTCTTAACGATGAGAGCAAATGAGATTTCTTTTGTTTTATTGCTTATATCGTAATATTCTTCAAGTTTTGAATATCTGTTATGTTTGTGAAATGCAATAAAAGTCTTTTAATGTATGTAAGCCCTGTGCAGGGGTATGACCCGACTTATTCTCTGCTGAATTGGATGTGACGTTCGCTTTGAAACTTTGCACATCCCTTCAAATTTATGTAAAGTAAAAGCATTAGATTCTTATCCTAAACCTCAAGATTTCAATATCTCATGAAATGTGAAAACAAAAGAAGAGAATCTGATTTATGTTTGTGAGGAATATGTGATGTAATCTATAATTTGAGTCCATTTTTCATCTAAAACAGGGAATTGGTTTGTATTTCGCACTTATGATAAGATGAGATGAAATTGAATTGAATTTAGGATTAAATTCACGAAATATTTGTCCAAAGATTGTGTTCACGAATCAAACAATCGATTGATATCTACAGAGAATATTCTGAATGAGTTGAATGAATAGAGAATCGATTTGACATAAAATTCCAGTCAAACGGAAATATTTTTCTATTCATTTATAGTAAATGCAAACATAGGACCCAATATTCTGTAATGTTGTGAACAAACAAAAAATACTTTTCTTCTACAATGAGTGCAATTCATATGAAAGACAGTCGTCATAACAACTGATCATTTTTTGCAGTAATGAGCAGTTTTTTCCTTCATTTCTATTTTAATTATCGAAATCTATTAAAGTCTATTAAATGTCATTTATTATTATCAGATCTCAACATAAATAATGGGTTTTTGTTATGAATTGTAAGGCAATATATAATTTGCCATTTGATCAATAGTTGTCAACATAGCTTAGTCTGGACAGGTGGGACCAAGGTACACCAGCAGTGGTGTCATTAGTCATTGCGGAAGAATCGGACATTGACCTTCCACAGTTTTCCACCCAATTTAATGCTTATTTGATAATTGTCTCTATCAGTTGTGTGATCAAGGCACTACATCTATCCGTCCATGATTCATATCTTGATAATTTAATTTTAGAAATTGTGATCTATTCCTGACCCTGGACTGAGACTTGCAAGACGAGTCAATAACTCTTATAATGCGGATGTATTGTATATAATGCGAAAGACTGTGCTATGAGAGAGAAGGGACTATATGTTTGGGGAAGTCATTGAACTCTGGAGTTGTGTAATAAAAGGCGTGCGAATACACACGCAATATATAAGTAGTGAATACATAGAGAATATTACTCTATCTCTATATGAAGTCTTGCAAATGATGTGAATTTATTTGGCAGTTATTGCATTTAATTACAGTATCGGGTGTTTATGCTGTTCACATCACGTGCAGTAGTCGCCACTTCTTTATCTAATCCAGAGTTGCGCCAGAATTGGGTCATTGAATGGTTTGGCTATTTATTGTCGCCAATGCCGGCACACAATGATTGGCACAAAACCACCACTACTTTTGTCGCTACATTTATCTCATCTTCATTTTGTTTTTGTTATTTTTGGTGAAGAACCTAATTTTGATTGACAGCACATACTTGTATTCCAAGAGCAAAGTTGTTCACCACATTTGCAGGCTATAAGTGAGGAATACTTCATTTGCCGATCGATTTGTTTATCTTTTTAATCAGTTTTTTATAATTGAAAACAACTTTTGCGATGAATTGCAGATAATTTGTGCCAAAAGAGAAGAGTCAATGAATTTATTGAAATATTTATTATTTGTGAGAAACACTATTTATATGGCTTTCAATCAAATCTCTGTTTTTCCAAACATTCAATCGATTATTGAACCGATTATTAAATACTTTGCTTTTGATTAATATTTGATTTGATAAAAGATTTTCTCCATTAGATATGAATCGATTTTCTTTTGAATATTCATTTTGTTTTCATATCAAATAAATGATCATTTGGTTCAATGATCTAGATTCATTTTTATACTTTCTCTATATTTTAATAAACTGATTAGATAGTATCGAGTGAACTTTCTATTAATAGTTAATCAGTAGCATTTAGATTGTTTATTGTAAAATCAGCCAGGTTATAATTCATTAATTGACTTTGTTGTCCTTTTATCGATTGTAGTGAAAGGTCATTCAAAATTAAGTCTGGTTTTAATTTGATTTGTTGATCCAATTCAATGCTAATCCACTTAAATAAACTAGTAGGAACATAATTTAAAATAATTTAAAACACACCTCCTACATTTAGCTGTTCAAATGAATAATACATCTTAATTATTACACGAAATTTGGCCAATTATATGCCCTGGGCAATCTTTTTCGATATATTTATTTATTCAATTATTTTGTCTTAAAGAACAAATGTATTGAAAGAAATATAACAAACAAATGAATGTCAGAAATATTTCATTCAAACAGTTCTCGAAATGTGATTAACAATAAATTTATGGCAAAATATATTATTATTACATAAGTTATGTCCAAATGAAAAAAATTAATAAATTAAAGCCATTCTTATCTCACAATACAATTGAATAATAATATGCATTAAATTTCATACATTTTTATGAATGAATTCCAAAAATAAATGTTATTATAATCTATGAATTGAACAGAAAAATAATGAGTGAATCGACAGACAGTGAGAAGACTCTCTCTGTTTTGTATTTATTTCTATTAAATGAATTGAAATTAAATTAATTTCATTTTCTCTGTATTTTCATTATTTCATTCGCTTTTATAATATTTATTATATTCATTGAATTATTTGTTACAAATTCTGTCCTCTATTTTCAACGGAAATCCAATTATTTAATGGAAGTGTTGAGGAATAGAGAGACTGGTATTTAAGTGTATTTCTAATGCTTTCATAATTGAATCAAAAAAATATTTATGAAATTAATTTGAGATTCAAAGAATAAAACCTTTTTATTAAACATAAAACACTTTGCAGTGAAATATTTCTGTCATATGATTGAAAAAAAGTAGCGAAGAATTGGAGGAAATTTGATTTTATTGTTATTTGAAAACCAATTTTGTTGAAAGTCTTCTGTAAATTAATGGCAGTATTTTTCAGGAAGAGGTTCTTGCAATCAATGAATGCTTGGATCGATAAATGAGTTAACTTATTCTCTATCCTTTCACTGTCTAAAATTTCTTTGCTAGAACATAGTCTTTCAATGGGAATATTAATTGCAGATATCAATCAAATTGATTGCACAGAAAAATGGGAATTATCTGCAAATCTATTCAATAAAAGTTTGAATAAAATTCTGAAAAATAGAGTTCAACTAAATTTCTAGTAATTTATTATTCCGTTATTTAAAAATATATTTCAAATTTCATTATTAATAAACTGTAGAATTCATGTCTCATATTATAATGACTTTTGTTATCAGATTTTTTTTGCAAAATAATATATTTTAATTTAAATTCAGTTGTGAGAGAGAGAGAGGACTCACTTATTCTGATTAATAATGAATAATAAAAATTTGAATTTTTTTCAGTGATTAATATTATTCACTGTCTATTCAGATAAAATTTTAGCCAAAAAATGAATGCAATGATAGTCTGAATTGAATTAATTTCAATCAATTTTGAGACCTCTTAAAGAGAATGACTCAAAAAGTAAAAACTTATTCAATTTACGAGTATTTTATGTTTATTTATTCAAATTTATTGCTTATAATTCCGGTTAAGGAATAGTAAAGAATTTAAAGAATAATAGAAATTAATTTAATGAGGAATAAGTGCTAATCATATGAAGTGATCATATGGTGAATGAAACTTAAAAGATCATTGTCTGTCTCTTAAACTTCCAGTTAATAATACTCTTGTCATTAAACTCTTGATTTGAATGAGAAGAGAAAACTATTTTGTCGTTTATTTTCTTAGAAAAGTTTATTATCTCTTCGTTTTTTGGTTAACTCTACGACTCTTTTCTAGTCTTTTATTTTTACTTTTGTGTCAAATGAGTGTATTTTTCGCTAAACAGGGATTTTATATAAATACACAGCACTTCCTATAAACAGTGAGTGCAAGGAATCATCTAAATTAGTCAATGATTCCAAAATAAACATGCTACTCTATTAATATATCATTTGTAATGATTTTCAGTATATATTTTGGAAAAGTCTGTAATTTGAATAATGTTTTAATATTATGTAACTCTATATTAACTTAAAATTAGAGTCAAGTTTTTGGCACTAAATATCACATTAATTAGTCGGTCGATGTCTCTCTCATTAGAGTATTCATCTCTCCCTCTATTCACTCCTTCCTCTACATCAAAAGGGATGAGCACAAAGTTAACTCAATCGTGGGTTGTCATAAGGGAAATTTGCGGGTGCCCTCTCAGATCGGATATTTCAAAATTGAAGCAACTCTCCCTTGAGGCTTGTAAACCGCACCCCTCCCCTTAACCTGGGGGTTATAGGAGGTTGACGATCTCTGAATCCTGATATGAAAAATTTAATTTACATTGTGTCAACTTTGATTATGCTCAATAAACTTGGTTAAAATGCTGAAACTTAATTAGTTTCAAATAGCTTTATTAAATAAGTTTTATTCTTCCTTGCTAACATATTTTAATTTGTTTCTGAAATGCAGAATAATTTAAAACTTCAGATGAAATTGAGTTAATTAGAAAAATAGAAACTAATTAAAATTGACACATGGTCTTTTTTATTCTTTATTTGAGTGGCGGTCCTTTGCATGTGAAAACATGCTGTGGGCACCAATATTGAAATGTTTACAAGATCATTATATGTAAATTTTTTCCTCTTTACTTGAAGTTTGTGACTGAAGTTACAATAACCCGACACTCGAGTCGCTTGAAATTCAAATGTCTTTTTTATTTATTTAGAAGTCATCCCTCTTTTCCTAATCCTTACCTAATCCGGGGTAGAATTTCATACCAATTATATGATGTTTGCATTACGTTCTGATACATAAAATTGCTAATTAAAGATTTAGGATGATTTTACACCAATTTGTTTATCAGCTAAATTTAGCAAAAATTGATCTTTTTAACTTATTAGAGTACTTCCCGCTGTTTTGTGGGTATTTCCTCTTTTAATGACTCAGTTTTGGTTCTATTCATTTCAATAGAAGTACTGAATTATTTGAAAACTTTTCAATTAGTGTATAATTATAAGACCTACGCATGGGAAAGGTTACTATAATTGAGCCTAACCCTGGTCATTCACACATAATTACAATTAGTAAAATATTGCATTCGTCATTTTAACTCAATTCAATTACATGTAAGTCTGAGCTCTGATTTCACGAAAGCCTTTTCAAAGAATTTCTAAGAAAAATGTGATTAAAAATAGAGAAATGTCTGAAATTTTCTTAATGTAAAATTGTTGAATGAAATGCACTTCATTTATAAGAACCTTTGAAATGGAGTGAAGTCTTGAGTTTAAGCGAAAGAGATTTCACTGACAACTAAATTAAAGCACAATTTTTTTCATAAGTAAAATCACTTCAAAACTGCTAATACTCTGACAGTTAAGAAGTATTTGACGTAAGGCTCGGTTCACATATTAGTTGTCAAAAACATGCCTCACATTTGAGTTTTAATCACTTTGGAAGCGATGACACAAATTATAATTAATTGAAAGCTATTAATAAATCGATATTTCAATTCACGTATTATTAAATTCGATGTAAGTTTGTTCAATCAAATTAACATTTATTAAGATATGATTACCAAGCTTAGAGCCATTTTCCTTCAATTTCTCAGTATGTTTTCATAGTGAAAAAGATCTACTTTAGTGTTCTGAGGGTTTTGACTTCACCACACCTATTGACTGTCAATAGTCCGGCAATTATTGATTATTTATAATTTGTGCCCATTTTTTAAAAACAACATTTTTGTTATCAAAAGTTAGACTCATTTACATAAATCTATGTATGATTAAAATGGACATGGTACACATTGGTGTAATTAGTTGATGTTTACTCGAACATAATTCCACTGACATTTAGCTAGAAGTTATTATAAGTTTAGTTAAATTGAATGTTGGGTTCAATTCACAGTTCATTTGTAATTTGGTTTCCGTAACTGTATTTTATTTTTATTTGTTTAACTCATATGAAAGTCGGCGAAAATGTTTGTATTCTCTGTTGAGTCGCTTCTGTTTGTTGTGTTTTTTGTCTTAAGTTATGTCTTATCATTAGATTAGAGGAAACGACGAGTTGTTGGATAAAAATAATGAGAATTGAGTGCAAAGAATAGTCAGAAAATAAAATCTCATTTACTCTGATATTATTTTTTCTCTACTCTTCAGTCAGTCTCTGAATGTCCACTCAATCGAGATTTGATTCAAACATATTTGTGTTGCCGTTAATGACATAACATTTGCTCACATTTTATCGCAAATAAACTCAATTTGATATTTTTGACCACAAAATGTTTATATTATAATACTTTCACCAATTTTTACAATATTCCTGTAAATAAACGATTAGATTCCTTTAGTTAAGGTATATTCTCTAGATAAACATGCAAGCTGTACAATCTGTAAATAAATTAAATGATTATAGGACTCATCTAACCTTGCACTTCATTGGTTAAAATTTATTTGAATTGATGAGAGGCTCTCGACTCTAATGATGTTTTTGAATCGTTTATTCAACATTTGAATTTCTCTCTCTCTCTCTCTCTC
>JAQIWF010001352.1:0-12342 GCA_034694965.1 Ceratozetes gracilis | reverse complement strand
ATTTAGCTTAAATACAGTTTAAATCCAGTTAAATTAACTAAATTAGTAAAAATGGCGAACAAAATGGCGGATTTTCGGGAAAAAATGGCCGTCGGCCTTCGGCCGGCAGCCAAAATCGAGGGGGCCCTCGTTTCTTTGAGTTTTTGTATTACAATATTTCGCGAAGCTCAGGGGGGGGGTATTTTGGAAAATCTCAACCCTCAAAATATCCGCGTTTACCCCCCTATGTCGATTCTGTAAATGACTGAATTATTTAATTTTAAAATCAAAGGAGGTGTTCATATTTATCATATTGGGCATTCAAGAAACTGTAATAAAGTCCATTATGGCATTTAGGCACTCAGTAGGCCCCATTAGTGGTCCATTTGCCAAAATTTTTAAAATTAAAATGTCGAGGTCAATTTGTTAATTAATTTTGTTTAAATTTTATCTTGATTAAAGGTATTTTATTTTAATATATAATAATTATTTTTAATAATACAAGACAAGATGTTTATTATTATTTTTATTAAATTATATAAACAGATTATAATAAAACATTAAATAAAAATTTGAAATCTATATTAAATTACACCATGTCCATGATTCTTTTTCATCAACAGATTGATTGCCTTCTTTTACATCAAAAAACTTTTTTAAATATTGGTTTTCATCCTCGAGCAAAATTGCTTTAATTTGATTGAAATCCTTATCAGCTAAAACAGCATTTTTGTCTATTGTCCACTCATTGTCCATTTTTGTTAAAATTGTTAAACAATCTGGCCTACGGTTGATATCAAATTCTTTTAGACAACTAATAATTGTATCTGCTAATTTTTTAAATTTGTTTGGATAAATTGGGAATTTTGGCGAAATCGAATTTCTAAAATATATTAAACGAAAAATTAAATAGTGAAGTTTAAATTTGTCTTACGTTTCTGGAAGTTGCTTTATTTCTTGGACACTTTTAGAACATTGAAAAATTTGGGTTGCAATTAATCCCAAACTATAAATATCTGATTTGGTAAAGTATTCATTAGGACATTCTGGTGCCAAGTAAATATTTTGAATATTTGTGCTCATTGACATTCCTTTTACAATTTCTACACCAAAATCACACAATTTAAGAAATCGGCCATTTTTTCCATCAGACATTAGAACATTTTGAGGTTTAAGATTTTTATGAATTATTGGAGGATTTAGTGAATGTAAATAATTCACACATTCTATTAATTCTCTAAAAACTTCACATGAAATAAAATAATTAAACGTGGTTGGGCTTAATTTGTCAATGGTCATTAAAAAATCCTCCAAGTTTCTTTGACAATATTCCATCTGAATAAAGCCAAATGTTTGTTTACCAAAATCGTTCCTTTCTTCAGTCCATGCAGAAATATATTGAATTACAAAATCTTTGTTTAACTTTGAAGCATATTTAATGCCGTCAAAACATGATTTTAAATCATCTATGAAAGAATAAATTACTATATAATTAATGTAATACTTTCTTACTGTTTGTAATAAAAGTTGATCTTTTTATTGCAAAAATTTCGTTGCTAAATTTGTGTCTTGCTTGAGAAACAATTCCAAACTGCCCATTACCAATTTGACTCACGTGTTCAAAAAATCCATCAAATCTTCCATTCTTGGTTGTAAATTCAAATTGATTCTCAATTCCTTTATCATTTTCATCACGATTTATACCAAAAAGTTTTATTTCAAAAAATTGAAATATTTCACTATTCTTGGCGCAGTCACAAAAGTCTTGAATAAATGCATTATTTTTAATAACTTGTTTATCAATCATAGATTTATTAATTCCATCAATTATTTCGTCATAACTTGTACTTTTATAAGACAAACAAGATTTGATAACTTTGAAGAGAATTTTATAATTATCTTTTACAATTGGGTGAGAAAAGATTTTTAAGTATTTATCCCTAAAAATAACAAAATATTTTTATTTATTTGGGTTAAAATTATTTACTCATACTTACAATTCATTGAATTTATTGTTTTCCTTATTAAACTTAATATCAGTAACTTTTTTTTCAAATTGTAATAATTCCCCTGATATTAATCCAAAACTATAAAAATCAGATTTTTCATTATGATCTTCATTAAAAAAGAAAACTTGTTTAGCAGTATAATTGAAACTACTAGAATTTTGACTAATTGAAGGTTTTTCAATTTTAAGAAATTCCTTCAATCCATAGTCACTTAATTTTAAAAATTTTCCATTTAATCCATTAGATATAAAAACATTTTCAGGTTTAAGATTTCTATGAAATATAGGTGGATCTAATGTATGCAAATAATTTAAACATTTTATCAATTCTTTTAAAATTTCACACGAAATAAAATATGAGAAAACTTGAAAATTTGAGTTGATTGAAAGAGTTTCATTTAACGAATTCATAAATGATCTTAAATTATTAGGTAAATATTCCATTTGAATGTATGCAAAATGGTTAATGTGATTGTTAATAGTTTTCTCTTCAAATAGAATTTCATAAAAACTAACAAGATGAATATCTTTTATATTGGCCATCTTTTTAATTTCTTCTTTTATTGTCGAAATTTCTCCTTAAAATCAAATTATGAATTTTTAGAAATAATTAAAATAAAAGCAAAAGAACTAACCTGTATATGTAACCATTTTCATGGCATATATCCCATTTGAATTTTTAACTTTAAAAATGGAATCTTTAATTTGATCAATTATTTCAAAATTTTTTCCGAATTTTCCATTTACAAAAGTATCCTTTACACTAACAAATTTGTTTAATAATTTCACATTTCGAGATTGAATATTTATATTCAAACTAGCTGCTTTTATTAGGGAATTTGAAATTTTGCTTTCAAAATACTTTTTGAGTAAAATAAATTCTTCTTTTTCCAATAATTGTTTAAATTCTCTATAATGAGAATGTTCTAAAATAATCTGTTTATCAATATTCCAGTTATTTTGTGATTTAATAAGTTTAGCACATCCCGGCCTTTTTTTATATGAATTATACAGACACAATGACAAATTTTTCAATAATTCTTTTGCGCTTTTTTCGATATTTGTATTTTTATATACATTGTATTTTTCTCGAAATATCCTAAAATAATTTTAAAATTAAAAATCTTTTGTATTTTTAAAAATCACTTACTCTGTGTTCTCTTTTCTAATAATTTCAACATTGTTTTGGAACAAAAATATTTCTGTACCAACAAGGCCCATACTAAATATATCAGACGTAATATTATAATTTTCAGATGAAAGTACTTCGGGAGCCATATATTCATCCGAACCACAACCTAGTGTATTTCGTGATTCTTGTACTTTTGATAATCCAAAATCACAAAGTTTTAATAATTTTCCATTTGCTCCTTTAATTATAAGAATATTTTTTGGTTTTATATCTCTGTGAATTATTGGAGGTGTTTTAGAATGTAGGTAATGTACACATTCAAGTAATTCATTAAAAATTTGACAAGATATAAAATAAAATATTATCTTATATTTTTCGTCAAAACAATTTTTAAGTGTCTCATTAATAAACTTTTTTAAATTTGTATGACATAACTCCATCTGAATGTATAAATAATTAATATTTTTTCCAAATTCAAAATGTTTTTGATGCCATGTTGTTACATATTTTGTAATAAACTCTCCGTTTAAAATTGATATCATAAAAATTTCATTTGCGAAGTATTTATTATCTAAAAAAATAAAAAACATATATTTTAATAATAACATTTTTTATTTATTAATTATTTAAATATACCTTTAAATTCCATTCTTTTAATGGCAAAGTTTTTTTTAGTGCTTAGACACTTAACACTATATACTTTACCATATGTGCCTTCTCCTATTAAGTTATGTTTTGCAAAATTTTCTTGAAATTTTTTGTCAATATCCTTATTAGTTGAATCTTTTGGCTCCATATTTTCAATTAATGTTTTGATTTTGGAAGTTTGCTTATTTATTATATTTGCTTTGAATTGTTGTTCTATTTTTGATTCGAAAAATATTAATAAAAATTTGTTTTTGAAATTTTTCAATTGTTGATGATATAATTGGTAATGTTCATTATTAACAATTTCATTTTTATTTAAAGAGATTTTATTAATTTCCATTAAAATCTCTTCACAATTTGGTCGCATTGCATAATCTTTATTGAGGCACAATAATAATATTTTGATCAACTTATCAAAACTGTTTTTTAATGAAACGTTATTATATTGGTCAACCAATTTTTTTCTAAATAGAAATTATTAAAATTAAATTATGTTTTATAAAAGCCTAAATCAATATAGAAATTTAGAAACACTATTTATTAATAGTATAAAACTATTTAATTTTATTTTATATTGTAATAAATTATTTAATGTTTAAATGTTTAAATTCAAATGTTTATATATGAAAAATTTGAATATTTTTTAAATATCGATTTATATTTTATACTAATAAAACTCACTGTACATTTGATCTCTTTATTAAATAATTTATAGCAATATAAAATTTATTTATTGTACCCACTCGCCCTAATATGGTTTGACCTAGGTAAGTTTTAATTTAATAAGTTATTAGAGGATTTCACCTAGTATATAGTATCGATTAGTTCACATTTCTCTGATAATTTAAAGATGGTTAAAATATTTTTTTTAATATTTCAACTTTAAATTTTTCCATGATGGGTTTAATTTTCAAAATTCTTTTGTATGCCGCAAAGGATAAGTTTAAAATATAGTATTTTATAAAAAAGGTTTTAACTTTTTATATATAATACTTTTCGAGTTATAGACATTGAAAGTTTTGTCTTTGATGACCCCTCGCCCTAATGTGGAATAACCTAGGTAAATTTTTAAAACGTCAAATTATAGCCTTGTGAACCTAGAATCGAGTGGCAATTAGTTCACTCTTATCCTGTCAAGGTATAAGTTTTTACTTGACTATCACCGATAGTCCTTTGAAATGAATTATATAATTTCAAATGAGCATGGTTTTCTCTAAAGACTTATTTTTCAAATGTTAAAAATTTGATCAGGGAGATTTAAAATTTAAAATTAAACTATAATTAATTATGTAGATGATGATTTAAAATTTGTTAGTAAAAAAATTTAAAATTATAGAAACGAAATTTTATAAAATCTTATACTAAATCAAAATAAAATTTTAAATTTCCAAATTTTCTATTATCTAAAAAATTCTATTAGAGGTCACCTGTTACTTTCAAAAAATATTCTACTAACTATAATTTTTTTTACAATTTTTAAATTTGTAATAATAATTAATATAATTCATATTTACCTATAATTATCAAAGTTTTGCTTAGTTGGGTCCCAATCTTTAATTTGAAATATTTCTGATGCCACAATTGCAAGAGAATAAATATCCGACTTTTCATTATAATTACTTAAATTTGAATTATAGTTATAGTTATCAAAACTATAAACTTCTGGAGCCATATATTTCTGAGTTCCCATACCTCGGGTGTTAGCAGACATATCATTGAATTTGGCCAAACCAAAATCGGCAAGTTTTATAAAACTTCCCGAAAGTTCTGATGTAAATAATATATTTTCCGGTTTGATATCTCTGTGCATATAGCTCAAAGAATGCAGATGGTTAACACATTCAGTTAATTCTTTGAAAATTTCACATGAAATAAAGTAATTAAAATTTTGATAAATTTCTTCTGATATCTCAGAATATGACATTTCATAAATGATGGTGTTTAAATTGCCATGACAAAATTCCATTTGAATAAATAAATATTCAGTTAGTTGATTGAAAACTATCTTTTGCTCAATCCAAGTGTTTACGCAACGTACAACATATTTACTCTTTATATTCATCATTAAATTTCCTTCTTTAATAGCACGTGGATTTTCATCTCCTATGTAATTTATAAAACAATTTAGACAAAATTATATATTTATGTATAGATGTGTTTTGTATTTTAATGTTTTCTGTTAAATTAACTAAATAACAAAATTTTTTAAAAACTTTTCTTGTGAAAGAGTTTTTAGTTTCATTTAATTTAAATAATATTTGTCGAATTTGTTGGTAATTTGTAATACTAACACATTCTTTAGTTATTAGCTTTTTTTTATTTGCATTACTCTCTCGTCTATTAATTGATAGTAATTTAAATTTCAATGATTTTTTTGTAAATTTCGTAAATATATCTTATCATGAGTAAACAAAATGATAGATCAATTTTAATCATGGTAATAAAATCAAAAATAAATGTTAATAAATCTAAAAATGCAATTATATTTAATAAAAATTTTGGCAATTTTTTAACTAAAAAACAAAATTTATTAACTATACAAAAAATAAATTAAGTGCGTTTAAGAAATTGAAAAAATATAATGTTAACTCGGTCAAGTTTCAAAACTGCTAACAATGCGAACTTACTATTTTGGAAATAAGAAATTTATATGGTTAGTTATACTATGAGTGACAAAACTTACTTTCACGGTTTTTCGCCCTATCCTTTTAAACTAAAATTCTTAGAATAAATCTAAAAAATCATATTCTAGATAAAATTTGGACCGATCTTTTGAATACAAACATTTTTGGAAAATTTAAAAATTACCATGTTAATTTCCTAATTTAAAAACTACAACGGTTACGTTAAAAATTTCTTCGGATTCCTAGTCTAGGATTTATTTCGAGAAAAGTAAATTCGGGATTTACTTTTAAAATGATTAATTTTGAACCCAGGCAATTTTTAATTTTATCATGTAAAACACACTTTAATTGATAAGGAAGTATGTTAAAACTCATATTACACATCAAATCGGGGTAAATTTTAATTACAAGATCGAATATAAATTTATAAAAATAATTCTGTTATCAATTTTCATTTTAGTTTATAAAAACGTAATTTATTGAATACTAAAAGAAGAGGTTACAGAGAATGCAGCCCTATATACAGCTCGTGTACTTGATTGTACTTCAATGTGAGCCCACACACATTACTTTTTCAGAAAGCAGAATAAAATTCAATAATTATAATTAATTATGAGAGAATAATTACTAGGTTATAGAGGATTAGGTACTATAGACTGTAATAAAAATCATTTAGCAAAGTAAAAATATGTAAATTACTTAATTTTAATTTATTTAACTTAAATGAGTTTTTATTAATATATTTTAAACTCAATATCAATATTAAGTAATTTCAAATAAAATGAATTAGATACAGGTATTTTTTTGTATCATGTATAAAGTTATAAAGCTAACCAGTAATTTATGAAAAACTGTAACTAAATTTATTTAATAAAATCCAATTAAAATACAAATGCTAAATTATAAACATGTTTATTTTGACTCCCATTGGGAAAAATCAAAAGATCACACATATCAAGATGATCGCACTTTTAGTTAATATAACTAACCATATACATTTTTTATTTCCAAAATAGTAAGTTCGCATTGTAAGATATTTATATATTTTTCATTAAGATTATTAAAGTACTATCAATATTATTTGAATAATTTTCCATTTTGATTTCAAAACTCAATTGAATTAAAATTAATATTGTAGCATACAAATGCTTACATCTCACTTATCTGATTATACAAGAGATCTTGGTCATCATTTCTATTTATATTGTAACGGGAGTACTAATTAAAGTTTAAACAACCGCTACAATGTGATAGAGTTCGGGTAGAGGTGTGGAATAGATTAACTAAATATTGATTAAGAGCTGCTTATATCTCTCAATGAAGGGTAGAGGTGTGGAATATAGGCTAACTAATTATGAGTAGAGACCTGTGTCTCAACTAAATAGTGAACTGATTTAAGGAATGGTTAACTGTTTAAAGAGAACTGATTTAAACTATTCGGGAGTTTAATATAAATGGTAAACAATTAACACAATTCATTGGTTAAATTGTGGGATTGTGTTGTAATGCCGTGTTTTTGTTAGTCGGAGTTAAATATCTTTCACTAACTCTTCCGAGAGTTTGATCCAGATATCGGGTCAGGAACTGAAAGGATTGGTGGACAGAGTTTACATTAAAATAACTTTAATTAAAATGACTTGAAAAGTATTACAAAATAAAGTGATCAGAGCTGTGTCTGAAAAAGTAATGCATAAAATGCTAGGACTGCTGGAGTCTTATATACTGTTTTAGAGACTGGCGTACGTGACGGCCGTCAGACTCTAACAATGAGTTTACTGTACGAGCGGTCAGTACATGAGGTTTGCTCTTAATTTCTATAAGTTTATTGAAAATAACTGGAATTATCTGGTTTTTAATGCTAAACACCTTAAGTTAAATATAAAACTCATTGAGAACAATAATGAGATGTCAATTTGTAGGCATCACCAAGGTGTAGTGCCACAATATTTTATGTAATTTGTCTAATTATCAAACCTTATTTTTATTTTATTACTTTTTATTCTCAAATTACTGTCTTATGCAATATTTTGTAATGTTAGGAAATCTTTATCTTGGCGCGCTTCTTGAACACCCAATAGCTAATAGATCTACTAAAACTCTCCTCCCTTCTGAGCAAACGCTCTTCAATTTACAACTGAAGGGAGCCTTGTAAGGACCTAAAATCTTCAGTCTTCCTCTGACTCTGATATCGAGCGGATGCTCTGTCAGATTGTGCAGTCAAGAAGAACTCTTTAATCTCCATTTTGTGTAATTGTTTTAATGTATTTTTGGTAATTGGTTTAAATAATTGTTTGCAAGCATTAAAGCTTTGAGTCCTTAATTATTTGCTAAGGCATTCACTAATGCCTTAGCTCTCTATCAGCCAATTAAGTGGCTGTCCTCTACTCTTAGTCCTCAACTCTCCGATCTGGCCTGGAACACCGATTCTCTTTTTGGATGGACTCTCAACTCAATTGATGGCCGCCTACTAAACGCTACACCTTACCAATACAACCGCTCAAAGGAACAAGTCTCAGCACACCCTACTGGACGGGTCAAACTATGGATTGAAGTCTTCTTTGGATCCGCCCGTGGCTTAACGTCTTCCCTAACAGCCTTCCACACCTACCACACTCACTTGAAGACGTACACCACAATATTAACAAAAAATAATGTTCTCAATAATCATAATTCATTATCCAATAGCAAACAATGTGATAAATCAACAAAACAAAATAATACTTAAAATTACATGGAAAACAAAATAACTTATTTTTTAAAAACGATAACGAAGTTTTCGGAGTATATAATTTAGTCGTTAGTCCTCCCTATATAACATAAGATTATTTAGCCTTGGATCATATAGTCTAAGATCATATTGCCTTGGATCATATGGCCTAAGATCATATGGCCTAAAATCATATAGACTAAGATCATATAGACTAAGATTATATAGCCTAAGATTGTAACAAATTTTAACCTCGCGGAGAGTAAAGCGTTAAAATGAGGCCAATAAATATGAAGAGAGGTTTATGAAAGTAATGCTGCACGGATAGAGGTGTATGACTATACGGCAGATGATCTTAATTAAAACTGATTTCTAATTGAGTTAGTCTGGTTAAGAAAGTCAATGAATGGAAGGCTAGAGGCCGACCATCCAAGGCGCCTTGGATGCGTTAATAAGAATTATCGGGAACTGGAAGGACATGGGATTTAGTCAGGAAGTGTTGGTTATGCCCGTGTATTTTTAGTTGGAGTAAAACAACGTTCACTCGCTCATCCGAGAGAAAATCCTGGAAGTTTGCGTCAGGAGTTTCTGAATTAATTGAAAAGACAGTTAACGTAAAATAATTTAATAAACAAAACGAATAGAAGTTAACAGTCGATAGTCTCCGACAATTCCGATTGAATTGATTGAAAAACATGAGTTCTTATATACTGAGCAGACTTGGAGTACGTGAGTCTAATGACATGTGGATTAAAAGCAATGAGCCATACATTGGTTTTGGTCTTAAAGTTTGAGTTCAATTATACTAAAATTAATACATTAAATACAAGTTTAATAATAAACCATTGATATGAGTATAAAGTATTGATTATTGAAGGCTAACTTTGATATGAGTTATAGATAACCTTAAGTATGTGCAATAGGCAATGAATTGGCTGATGAATGGACATCACTTTGGCCCTGGATGAACTAAAGCGCTTAAGCCATATGCTCATATGTAATTTGATCCACAATATAATATAGACCAATGACAGGCAACCAACGCCAAAACGAAAGCCAAAAATCAACATTTTGCATGTGCATTGTGATCTTTCAGGTTTATTTAATATGAAGTGTGAATGGGCAAATTCAAGTTTATCAGTAATTAGCAATAAATTTATATCTATATATTTGTCCCCTATGTCGTTCGTTGCCTGTCATTGTCTTAAACCATTAAAGGAACTGAAGGACAGAATCAAATTCCAAGCAGTAATGACAGCAATATTTTAAGTCACTTAAAACTCAACCTCTAAACCACTGCTCATTAAATCAGACCAAAGATTATTCATTCAAATAATTGTCTATAAATTGCTTTAAATTATTAACAATTGATTTGACGAAAGAAGTGATGAATAGAAACAAAAAAAATCAGTTTTTCCCACTTTTTCTTAAACTTCCTGAAGAAAAACAGGTCAAATTACATGCTTAAAATGAGTATGCGCAATATTTCATCAGTTACATCATGCTTAATCATTTATTAATCATAAAATTACCCATTGATGCCATAATTGCCTTTATTTATATTGGTTTACCTTTCATGTATAAAATGCTTTTTAATTATATTTATAATCATTAAAAATAAATTTAAATTAATTTCAAAACATATTTACTGTTTAATACCTAGCAACTCACAAATCAGCCCATCAATAGTTTACCAAATTAAATTGAACATAATAACAGGGGATAATCCTTTAAAGTTGAACCTCGATGTTTTAAATTGAGTCTAAGACCTATTACATGAATTGATAAAGTAGCATGGTGACTAGCTAATCATTATTCTATGTAACAATGGTAATAAAATAGTACCAAGGTAAAGTTAAACCAACTTTTAAGCCAAGATAACTCTTGGAGGGTATTGCTCGTAATGGGACGTAATTTATGAGTTGATGTAAACATTTGTTACATCACATGAATAATCGTTAAAAAGTGACCAAACGATCAGTTATTGAGTCACTGTTTACTCATAAGTGAAGATCACTTTGAAAATTGTGTCCAACTTTTATGGTTAAAATGGGAGGTTATGACCAAAACTTATTCTTCGACTTATCTGAAAGGGAGGCCAAACACCTCTCATGTAGTATATGTCTGAATGTCTTTAACAATGCGGTGACGACTGACTGCAGTCACTCCTATTGTAAGGATTGTATCAAAGATTGGGTGGAGAGGAATGAAAAGGAGTGTCCCATTTGTAAGACCCGATTGACGCGGAAGAGACAGAAGTCGAGCGCCACTAATCTCGTCATTATCTCCGGCTTTGTCTTTCGACCCAATCTTATGGCCAACGGAATCATTAGTGAACTGAAGATCAGATGTCAGTTCGAAGGATGTCAGGAGAGGGTAGAAATCGGGTCATTCACCGCTCACCTCAAGTCATGTGAGTATCGCCCAAAGGAATGCCAGACCTGTGGACAGACTCTCGATAGCTCTATGGCTCACAGTTGTAATGAAGAGGTTAAGAGTCCCGACACTCAAACCATTGAAGAAAAGAGTGATCTAAACGATGGTAATGATGACCCTCTTTAACCACCCGTTCCCTACATTTACTCTAATCTATTGCTTTATTTTGTGGCTCTACTACAGAAGCAGACTCTGGAAGTGATTCAGAGGACAATCCCAGTCCTGGACAGGCAGAAGAAGGGCAAAGAGAAAGCCATCAAACTTCGATCCAGAGATGTATTGCGAATCTGATCCACGCCTCGCAGTGCACAGACACTGAAAGTCATTCACGTGAAGGGTTGGCCTCATGTCTTAAGATGAAGCGAGTCATACAACACGCCCGACAATGTAGACGTCGGGGACAACCGGCCCATAACGACCCATCCAACTGTCCCATTTGCAAACAACTGCTCGCTCTCTGCTGTTATCACGCGAAGAACTGTCAGGTGGATGGATGTCCTGTCCCCTACTGTATCAGTATTCAGACTAAACTGAGACAACAGCCCCTTCGGGAGCGCCTCCAAAACTTACAGAACCGCATCGATAACATTAACAGTCGTATTGAGTCGGTCTCACAAAGTCAACCCTAACCGTACACATCATATGCTGACCACAACCCAGTGATCATCACATTCTCTCAACCGTTTATATAATTATGAATTCCTTTAAATACTTTATCTTATTATCAATTAATTTGCAAACAATTTGTGATTAGATTTAAGAAAAAGTCATTAATTTTGACACAAATATCCATTTTTCTCATAAAAGG
>JAQIWF010001351.1:0-12344 GCA_034694965.1 Ceratozetes gracilis | reverse complement strand
AAAATTCTTGAAACTCTTTGTTTGCCATTAATATAGTCTTCAAAGCAATCGGAAGAGAAAATCAAATATCGTTTACAAAATCTCTCGATTTTGACGATAGGTTTGGTTTCGTCGCTATTTTTCAGTAGAAAATTATTGTGAAATCCTTTTAATTTGTTTAAAATTGCCATTTAATCAGGATAATAGTGTTACGGCAAATAACGTTAAGTAAGTGCTTGTCTATCGATTGAATGTTAAATATAAGTATTGAATACAATAAAAATAAGTGACTAAAATAGAGACAATTATTTATTAAAATAAAATAATGCTTTTCATTAGAGAAAATAAATGGCAATACTGTGACGTAATTAGTTTAATGTTAAATATAAATCAAGGTAATTACTTTCAAACTAACTTAGCATGACAATTATACATTTATTTCTATGCTAATGTTGGAAATAATCTTTGAAATGCAAGATGAAAAACGTATTAGCTTAAAGAAAGAGAAGAATGACCGTGGCAAATATTGTTTGAAATGAATTCATTTGAAATAAAAGAAAGAATTTATCCAAAACCGACGATTCAGTCATTGATTTATCAGAAATGGAGATCTGGACTCAAAGGACGGGTGAAATGACAAGAATAAGTAAAGTCGTTCTGAGAATGAGTTACACAAAGCTTTGATAATAAAACCTCATATTTTAAATATTATTAAGAATCAAAATATAGTTGCATGCTACTATTGATATATACTTATAAAACTCATAGTTATCCATAGGAAACAGATTAAGACAGTAAAAACCAATTGGAGATCCGGACAGGCTTTCAATAAATGACTGAATTTTAAGTTTCAGTCTAAATGAGAGCCCATTTCTCATCACAAAAGTACATAAAAGTGGATATGATTTATGTGCGGAATGTATGACATTAGCACTCATTAAGTTAATTAGAAATACCATTGAAAAGACGGATAAAAATACTAAAGCAGATAATAATCGCATAAAATACTTGATATCCTTTCCATGAATACAATAACAGGTCAATTGAAGAGCAGGAGTTGCGAAGTAGAACAGAATGAAAAGGATAACATTGAAGAGTTGGCTCAATTTTTGAATAATATCTGTCACACATTTATGAGACTTAATTGCATTCATAAGCAAATGTTTGTTTCGATATTTTACACTCTTTTCAATCGATTCATGAATTTCATTGAATTTGTATTTTAAAAATAGGGTTGAAATGTATAAAACAATTATTACGAAATGAATGACAGATAAGGCGGTAAAAGAAAACAAAACCGTTATTATTGACCAAAACAACACAATTAAGATGGAATATCCAGAGTTAGGGTCAAAATATGCAATAAATAGACACAGAATAAATATGAAAGAGCAACTGAATACCATTGATGGGAACATAATACCAAGGGTATAATCAGTTAATATATTGACTCTTAACCAAAATTTTCTTCTTTTTATAATATTGAGTTCAATTCGAAGAGTCTTTGTCTTAATTGCTTCGAGGAAATTTAATACTTCTAATGAGCCATTTATCTCTTGATAATGAATAAGAATGGCACTTGGTATTATTGAAAATATGCATGTTGAAATTGTTAGTGATATTAATTGTAAATTTCCCATAATATAAATTGATTCACAAATAAGATACCGAATAATCTTGTCATTAGAAACAACAGGAATTGAATATTTGATCAGATATAAGATGATAACAAATTGTGTAAGAGTGGCAAGGTAGATACGGCTTCTCCTTATATTGCCGTTAATATAGTCTTGAAAGCTATCGGAAGACAAAACCAAATATCGTTTACAAAATCTCTCGATTTTGGCCATAGATTTGGTTTCGTCACTGTTTTTAAGATAAAAGTTATTCAAATACTCTTTGAAACTTTGAAGTAATTTCATTGTTTGTTCGCTAATTTTAAGTATTTTTGTTCATATATTTACTTGATATAAAAAAAATAAAATGACCTCAACTTTTTGGTCACTATTTTTGATATTAAAATCGTAGACAAATTCTACAGAATTAATGAAAACTTAATTTTTAAGACAATGAATGATCCCATCAATTGCTTCAAATTATTATTTGCATTCAGTATTAAAGAGAATAAGTTTAAATCAGTTTTTCAATGAATAAATATAACTCAATAAATCGTGCTTGGCCATAATTAGTTATCTCACTTGATTTCGATATCTAGAATCTCGATAAACAAAATCATTAATCAAATGAAAATAATAATTTAATTGCAGTTCCCTTCACATTGAATTAACAAATAATTTGAAATATTGATTTGAAATAATTATCTAGCAACTTATAATAGCCCTGATAAAGTTCACTTAAGAATTGAAATAATTTTTTATTAAATTAGTGCTTTTGATTGACATTTATTAAATCGAAATGAAATAATTTATTATTAATATATTGAGCGTTAAGTTAACCGATAGTAACATTTGCGGCGATGTGTCCGCCATCGACCACTACTAACGATCCGGTGATAAAAGAGGCCTCATTTGATGCCAAGAATAATATTGTGTTTGCAATGTCTTGAGGCTCACCAATTCTGCCCACCGGGTATTTCTTTGCTGTTGATTCGATCAATTTTGCCACTTCACTTTTATCATGACCAGTTCGCTCAAACACATTAGTTTTTACAAGACCAGGACTATATTTAAGTTAATGATATCATTGATAACATTATCAAATAATCACTTTATATCACATACTTTACACTATTGACACGAATTCCCTTAACTCCCAGTTCTGCGGCCATACATTTGGTAAACATATTGAGAGCACTTTTGGACATACGATAAATGGATTCTGTTTTGTACTGTAATTGTCATTTGAATTGATTTTCTTTAGAAATATTAATAACTGACCGAAACAATTCCAGCGACACTCGAAATATTGATAATATTTCCCTTAGTTTTGGCCAAATGTTCGACACATATATGAGTCAAATATACCGCAGATTTGAGGTTTGTATTCATCATACTTTCAAATAACTTCATAAACTCCGGGTCAGTGATTGGGGTATGTTTGCAAAAACCCGCGTTATTGACCAAAATATCAAGTTTTCCAAACTCTTTGATTGTGGACTCAACCAGTCGTTTGAGGTCTTCCTCTTTGGTCACATCAGTCAACACTTGAAGTGGTTTTAATTTATTGGGTGATATTTGCTGACACTTTTTGCCCATTTCTGGCAATCTTTCCGTATTTATATCGTTGATCACCACATTAGCCCCCGATTTGGCGAAAAGGAGTGCCGTTTCCGCTCCGATCCCAGAACATGAACCTGTGATGAGGACTACTTTACCCTTAAAATCAAACGCAATGTTTGATATTTTAGACATCTTTTCAAATGAATGCGAATCTGGTTCTCAAATGATTGTAAAATACCAAACAATTGATGATTACGTGACATATAATGAAAAGTCTCAACAGATTCTCAATTAATTTAAAACCGATTTACAAACAATTAAAACATATTTAAATCCAAAGTTTGAGTCTTTGTTCTCGAGATTCAAATCATATTTAAATATTTTATTCATTAGTCAATAGAAATGACCACAAAATTGGTTTCAAGTCTTTTCTTGGTTTCGATAATAGGTTTGAGTGAATGTGTGGACACAACAGTGGACTGGTGTTCACTCATCAAACCCCACGAACAATACAAAGGGATCGGAATATACCATTACTTTAAAGACGATTGGGGATCAAATTTCTTTATAATGTTTGACAGAGTGGGTCACGAGTGGAAGTTCACTATCGAAGGCAGTCCTGGAGAAGAGCTTCAAAATATGCGGATCCAAATGGACGACAAGTCTTTGAAGAACATCAATGACACCGATGTTGTCTCCAAATATGGATTTTACGTTCAGAGTAGGAATACTTGGTATTTACGAAACTGTTTGGTCCTAAAAGTGGTAACATTTGTGTATTGAATGCTTAACAAAGAGATAATCAATTGTTTGAATAATAGGGACGGAAACAGATATGCAATGAAAACGGAACTAAAAGTGGTTATTATATTTACACAGACTTCACAACATATGACGAGTTTATTGTTATGAAGGCCTCACCTAAACAGACATTTGTGACGGACAGTGGAAAGTTCTTGCTTTTTGTCAATAAGAAGAATAAACAGCAGATCATTAATTATATCCCCCAGAAGGACGAAATCGTAAAGGACCAGAGTTACAAACCAAAAGTACCAGAGTTTGTCCAACAAATGAATGCTTCGCTTTTCAAGACAATCGATAGCGTTGTTGACTACAACTTTGGTGGAGACAAAAGTGGATATTTGATACTCTTTAACATCAGAGGAAAACCTATGTATTGCTTCACCGCAGAGGACAAGAAAATCTCAAAAGAGGTGACATTTAAATCGTAACTCTTCTCTTCATAAAAGTATTTTGTATTTGATTTCAGTGCGAATCTCCACATAAAATTTTATTTGAAGAATGCTTTCCGGGAACGGTACCACTTCTGCCGAGGATGACAACCAACACAACGACAATAACCAACACAACGACAATAACCAAACTCATATGGGGTCAACCCATTGAGATAATATTAGTTATATCAGTATTGGCGACAATTCTTCTATTGGTTCTCATTATCTTTGGTTTCGTTTTCATTAGTATAAAGAGAAATGAGAGGAAATTTATCGCCAAAACGACCACAACTTCTCATTCCGGTTTCCAATCAGGTTATACATCAGGTTTTGAAGTGAATTGATTTTAATTACATTTGAATTACAATTTAGTGTTGACCACAAACACTACAACGAAATGTGATATCAAGTCTATTGTCGACAAAAGTATAGTTCAGTTTTTGTTTATTGAATAACAATTTTTTTATTTAAAGACATTTCTAAGGTTTCAAATGCGCCGAAAAAGTCTTCCACCGATCCTAACATCAAAGGTTTGGCCCCGAAAGCAAAGTCCCCTTCGGCCACGTTTTCGCCGAAACCTAAGAATTCTCCTTAAAGTGCGGCTCAGAAACCAAAGACCCCATAAAAGACTTTTTGCCCAAAAAATTCTCTAAATTTTGTATTACATTCTAAAAGCAATCATTTGTTTGATTTCCAAATAAACTTCATTTCATTTATTTAATCTTTGAGTCGATTCTACATTCTGTATAAAAAAATGATTTACAAAATAAGTAATCATTGATTCGTAAAGATATAAATCTTACAAATGTTAGTAAATATGTGTATATAACGATTGCGTTCATTAATTGCCACTCATATTTGCTTGTTAATTTTAATCTTGCTATTTTTGTCATTTATCATCATATAATTTAACAATCAATAATTTTTAATTTCCCAAACATATCAAGTAGAAATACTTCAATTTTCTTATATTTGTAAAAATTCCACTTTTCATTCATTTGGTAATTAAGAAAATCCTTCGAATAGTTTCCTTCAGTCCATGACTTAATTGTTTTCCACTATTATTACACAAATAGTGTATAAATGTAGAGCTCATAAAAATCAATTAAAAATAGATCATTAAATACATATCTGTTTCTTCATTTAAATATACTTTTAAAACTAGTTTCCTAAATAATATTTCATCTCTAATTCAACCAAGATGTTCAAATATCTGCTTTTCTTTGGGGGACAATTCATGAAAAGTATTCAAGAGTTAAACGAAAAGTTACGCATATTTTTGCTCAATAATTGCGATGAAATCAAAGCTATCGTCAAAATCGAGGGATTCTGTAAACGATTTTTAATTTTGTCTTCGGATTGCTTTGAAGACTATATTATTGGTAAACAAAGGAAACTAAGACTCATTTTGACCACATTTATCAGATTTGTTATCATCTTATTTATGATGAAATACTTTCTGGTTGTCATAAGTGATAGTACCTTGATCAAAATTATAGTCTGTGATCAAAGTTATTTGATGGGTAATGCGCGGCTCATATCGACGATGGTATCCATCGGTGTCTTCACTATTGTCTTAGTCTCAGTTCATTTCCAATACGAAGAACTAAACAATTCATTTGTATTTTTGAATTTCTTGGTGTCTCTGAAGAACAAGTCTTTGACCATTAAATTGAATGAAATAAATAGTCGAAAGTTTGGTCTAAGAGTCAATTTTTTGTCCGAATATCTGTTAACTTACTTTTACTCTTCGACCACATTCTTCGTGTCATTTATGTTCATTACAACTATTATTGAGGCCTATTATGACCCAAACTCTGGTTATTACCTGATTATTGTGCTGTTCTGGTGTGTCATAACCACAGTGTGGGCTATCTATTACTATGCATTTGTTTCGATACTATTCCTTATTTGGTATTTCACGACATTATTCTTGAGATACAAATTCAATGAAATCAACGAATCAATCGAAAAGGGTGTCAGACATCGACACAAATATATATTATTGCAATCAATTGATTCACACAATTGTTTGTCACAATTAACTCAAGAACTGAACAAATTCTTTAATGTCTTGATCTTTATTTTATATTATTTCGGAACTCTTTCACTTCAATTGGTTCTCTACACGACTTACGAGAAGAGCTCAATACTAACCGTCAGATTTGCAATGGTTTTGGTGTTTACGACAATATTTTTTGGATTAATAGAAATGACTTCAATGAGTGCTAATGTCATACATTCGGCTCACAAATCATTACCCCTTTTATACACATTTATGATTCAAAATCGACTTTCAATCAGAGATAAGCTGAGGATTCAGTCATTTATTGTTCGTTTATCCGGTCATCCGATTGGCTTTTATTGCTTGAATTTGTTTCCTATGAATAATCATGAATTCTATAAGTATCTGATCATTGCATCTATAAACTATTTGTTAATACTATCAATTATATAAATTTTCATTTAACCAGGGATGGCCAAAGGGACAAATCTTAATTACCTTTCTAGAACATGAAACCCTTAACATTATGATAATAGACAACCACTAGATTTGTCCAAGTTTTCAAATCCTAAGGTAAACTATAAGTCAGTATTGGCAAATACCTCTCTTCCTCCTAATATGCTTGGTCATTCCAGCATTTAACTAATGCTTGCAAATTCATTTAATTAAATGGATCATTTAACCTGATCCTTTCTAGATAGTCTTATCATTGTTACCTATTCAGTAACATTCTTCGACTTATAAACAAGTACATATTTTTTGATTTCTCAATAAAAGAATATTCTTTCATCAAAACAAACAATCAATAATTGTTTTTCTTAACTAATAATTAAGAGAATCCTTGGAAAGCATTCGTGAAAATTTCATCTCTTAATTGTTTTTTAATTAATTGTTTGTAAAAACAATTTTCTATTCTTAGACAATCATTTAAAGTTGAGGTCATTTTCTAATATTTTTCATATCAAGTAAATGAATGGACGAAAATTGGTTCTGATTTTGAATTTTAAGTTTAAAATTAGCGAACAAACAATGAAATTACTTCAAAGTTTCAAAGAGTATTTGAATAACTTTTACCATAAAAACAGTGACGAAACCAAAGCTATCCTTAAAATCGAGAGATTCTGTAAACGATATTTAATTTTGTCCTCAAATAGTTTTGATGACTATATTAAGCATGGTAATGGATATCAAAGAAGACTAAGAATCGTCTGGACAACAATTATTAGGATTGTCTTAATTTTGTTTATGTTAAAATTTTTGCTCGTTGTCTTCACTCATAACAAAATTACCATGTACTTAATTGATGACCAGAGTGCTTTAATGGGTGATCAACGGCTCATCTCAAAAATGGTGTCCACCTGTGCTCTCACTTTATTATTAATTGCAATTCATTTTCAATATAAAGAACACATGAATTCATTTGTGTTAATAGATTTAATGAATTCTTTGAAAAATAAGAGCATGGACATTAAGTTAAATTATTTAAATGGCATGAAATTCGGTTTGAAAATCAATTTAGCAAGCAAATATTTCCTCGTCTACTTATCGAGATCGACTATCATAATTGTGCCCTTTATTTTCATCAACATCTTAATCCCACCCTATTTAGAGGGCAATTCTGAACGTAACTTGTTCATTTTCCTATTTTGGTGCATAATAACAATAGTCTGGTTCATTCAGATCTACGCCATATTTGCAGCCTTTGGTTGTTTCTGGTATTTGTCGATATTATTCCTGAAATACAAATTCAATGAAATTCACGAATCAATTGCAAGAAGTGTTAGATTTGGGAATAAGTTTTTATTATTGAAGTCAATTGAATCGCATAACTCAGTGGCCGTTCTCACAGAAAAACTCAACAAATTCTTCAATGTCTTGATTTTTATTACCTATTATTTGGGAACCCTTTCCCTTCAATTTATTCTATACTCGACTCATGAGAAGAGCTCAGTTCTAACCGTCCGAATCGTTTCCATTTTATCATTCCTTTCGGCCTTTTCGGCAGAATTAGTGATGACTTCAATGAGTGCTAATGTCATACATTCGGCACATAAATCATATCCACTTTTATTCACATTTTTAATTCAAAATAGACTTACAGTGAGAGAGCGTCTGAAGATTAAGGGGTTTATTGAATATCTTTCAGGTCCTCCCATAGGCTTCTATTGTTTGAATTTGTTTGCAATGAATAATTATGAACTGTATAAATATCTTTCAATTGCATCTATCAACTATTTATTAATTTTAACAATTTTATAATTTTTGCCTCCAATATCTCTTTGGTTGTCTTAATCTGTTTTCATTGGTTTCGTTAAGTCACACAAAAATCATTTAAATTCTAATAAATATTAATAAATCTAATAATTGCTTTCAGTATTTGATATAAAATTGACAGTAATTTTATTTTAGAGAATTTGAAAGTATTGTTAAATAATGTCTTTTAAGAAGTCTTTAGTTTCTGAGCCAAAATTTCTTCACTTTCAGGAGAATTAGGTTTCGCCGAAAACGTGGCCGAAGGGGACTTCGATTTCGGGGCCAAAACATTGATCACAGGAACGGTGGAAGTCTTTTGCTGTGACTTTGAAACTCCAGAAATATCTATAATTAAAATATTTGTTATTCAATACATATAAACTGAACTATACTTTTGTCGGCTGTAGTGCTGACTCCACTTCCCGTCGTTAAACTTTTTGTGGTCTTTACTGCAAATGAAATACAAAAGTAATAAAAATCAAATTAATTCACTTCTAATACCTGATGACAGGGGAGTGAGACTCGATTGTGATGTCGAAACTGTTTTCATAGCAATCAGTTTTCTCTGTTCTCTCTTCAAATTGATGACAACGAGACCAGAGATGACGACAACTATGAGAAGAATGATCGCCAGTATTACTATCACTGCTATTTGAGTAGTGCTTATAGCAGTTTTGCCTCCTTTTATAGTGGTTACCCTCTTCGGCAGAAGTGGTATCGATGCCGGAAAGCACTCTTCAAATAATGACTTTTGCGGAGATTTGCACTGAAATCAAATGCAAAATATGTATAAAGAAAAGTGTTGTCTATTTAAATGTCACCTCTTTTGAGATATTCTTGTCTTCTTCAGTGAAGCAATACATAGGTTTTCCTCTGATGTTAAAGAGTATCAAATACCCACTTTTGCCACCAGTAAAGTTGTAGTCAACAACGCTATCGATTGTCTTAAAAAGCGATTCATTCATTTGGTGGACAAACTCTGGTACTGAAGAGTCATTTGAATCACGTTCTGTATTCTCTCGAATGATATAGTTAATGAATATCCGTTTATTTGTCTTATTGACAATAACCAAGTACTGTCCATCATCGTAGCGCCCGGTATGATATGGCGAGCGTTTCATAACAACAAACTCGGCATAGGGTGGGAAGTCGTCATACGTATCGTTGATAGGGTAAACCTCTTTTTTAGGATCATTGTAAATCCCGTGGCATTTAGTTTCGTATTTCCTGCCCTATTTGTAATCTATTAACTTTATTGAAGCATTAAATACACAAATGTTACCACTTTTATGACCCGACAGTCCTTTGTATGAATGATAGTACTCCGCCCACCCGTGTATTTGATATAAGTTCCATATCTGTTGACAACATTGATATCATTGATGTTTTTCAAAGATTTGAAGTCATTTTCAATCCGCATGTTTTGGAGCACTTCTCCAGGACTGCCTTCAATAGTAAATTCCCACTCGTGACCCACTCTGTCAAACATTTTGTAAACATCTTTCCCATTACTGTCAAATAAATGGTATATTCCGAGCCCTTTGTACTGTTCGTGGGGTTTGATGAGTAAACACAAGTCTTCTGTTGAGTCCACACATCCACTCAAACCTATCATCGAAACCAATAGAAGACTAGAAATCAGTTTTGAAGACATTCTTAACTCTTGTCTTAATTTCGAATAAATGATACAAAACTTCAAAACTGAATAATTAATGAATGAATGTCTTCCGCGCGACACAAGTTTTAAAGGATTTTATTTTTGTTTTTGAATCCAATATCACATTATTTAGAGCATTGACAGGCTTTTAAATGTGATGTGTGGACTCAACAGTGGACTGGTGTTTACTCATCAAACCCAACGGACAATATAAAGGGCTCGGAATATACCACAAATTTGTAGACAATTGGGGGAAAAACTACTTCAAAATGTTTGACAGAATGGGTCACGAGTGGAACTTTACAATAGAAGGCAGTCCTGGAGTAGAGCTCCAAAATATGAGGATCCAAATAAACGATAAGTCTTTGGAGAGTAACAATGATACGGGTGTTGTCACCAAATATGGATTTTATATTCAAACTCCTCTTGTGTATTTTTTACAGGACTGTCGAGTCTTCAAATCGGTAACTATTGAATGCTTAACAAAATGATTAATTAATTGATAAATAGAGGAATAAATACACCACTAAATGCACCGAGACCACCAATGACAATATCATACTTACGACCAAAACCAATAAGAGAGTGTTCCTTAACTAACCAAAGTTTGACAATTTTATTATTATGAGGAGGTCACCCAAAGAGACATTATTCTATACTGATGGGGAGTACATGGTTATTGTCAATAAAGTAACACGAGAATATTATTTTTATGACCCTGATTCGCACACAGAAGTTTCTAAAGAAGACTCCAAACTACCGGAGTTTGTCAAACATATGAATGGTTCACTTCTCAAGACAAACGTTGTTGATAGCGTTGTTGACTACAACTTTATTGGAGATAAAACAAAAGTGGTTATTTAATCCTCTTTAACATCGGGGAAAACCTATGTATTGCTTCACTGCCGAAGACGAGGCCATTTCCAAAGAGGTGAGGTCTATAATATGTGTTTCTCGATATAAAATTATAATGATTTGCAATGACTATAATTTATAAGAAATGACTATTTTTTGCAATATTTTTTGGTTACATTTTAATGTAAATCTCCTCAAAAGATATTATTTGAAGAGTGCTTTCCGGCATCAATACCACTATTGCCGAAGAAGACAACAAATACGACAATCATATCAACCAAAAGACCATTCGATCGAAACAATACTCTCATAGCAGTGATAGTAATACTGGCGGTCATTCTTCTCATAGTTGTCGTCATCTCTGGTCTCGTTGTCATCAATTTGAAGAGAGAACAGAGGAACCCGATTGCCATCAAAACAAGCTCTAAGTCCCATTGGGCCCCCACTCCGCTCTCATCAGGTTTTAGAAGTCATTTCATTTGATTTTAATTATATTTGAATTTAATTTGCAGTGAAGACAACAAAGACTGTGGGAAGTGATGTCAACACTACACCCGACAAAAGTATAGTTCAGTTTCAGACAATTGAATAACAATTTATTTTAATTTAGGGATTCCTGGAGTTTCAAAGTCACAGCAAAAGACTTCAACGGTTTCAGTATACAAAAGTTTTGCCCCGAAATCAAAGTCTCCTTCGGCCACGTTTTCGGCGAAACCTAAACATTCTCCTCAAATGTCGACTCAAAAACCAAAAACCTCTTAATAAAACATCCGATTCTCTAAATTTCCTCTAAATTTTAATTTAAGTATTAAAAGCAAACATTTGTTTAATTTTCAAATAGACTTTATTTTATTTAAATATTTATTTTACAAACAATTTAAAACTCAATGTAAACCCAATGATGATTAGACTATCGGAAAAAGAGGGATTAACGGTTTTCCTAGACACGTGTAAGAAGATAACAATTAAAAATTTGACGCGCGTTCATCCGTTCATTTATTCAGTTAATGGGTTTTGTTTGAGGACTGATTTCAATCGGTTTATAATTTTCTGTCAAAATATAATTGAATGTAAAATAAAATGTTTGCAAAAACCCATTAAGTTTTTGAGTTCTAAATGGTTCGGATGAACGCGCGTCAGGTTTTTAATTGTTATATTTGAACACGTGTTTGTGAAAACCG
>JAQIWF010001350.1:0-12346 GCA_034694965.1 Ceratozetes gracilis | reverse complement strand
GATTTGATTCGCATTTTTTCCACAAATGGATTTATAGGACAACCACTGCAGAGCACAGGTTCACGATCTAAGGGTTGCCTACAATCCTTTTCCGACTCACAGACTTAATTTAATAGATAATGGAGTAAAGATTATAATTTATAAATAAGCAAGAAACTTTGAGAAAATGATACAAATGATAACTCATAGATATTGTTATCAAGAAATTATATTTTAGATACCAACTTAAAATTAAACTATCCCCTGGTCAGCCCTAAAACCATGATCATATTTTTAGCTGTTCCATCTCTAAATTAAACAAATAGGATTAGTTTTAATAAATGTACCAAGATAAGATAGTGAATAATGAATAGGACCCTCTCTTTGACAAAAACAATTAATTCTTGTGATAAGTGACCCAAAATTGTTTACGACTTTCACCATAAATCAAATTATTTATAATCACTGAATTAAATGAATTAATTTGAATAAATTTAAATCACTTTTTAAAATGAACTTACTTTTTGAATGTAAAACCGGGTAAAATAGAGACGATATTTATCCTTCAAAGGGTTGTTGTATTGCATCACTTAGTGATCAAACTTATTATCAAAACAATAAACAAATGCAAAGAAAAGTTTTGATAAACTCTTTAAGACTTTGTTATCCAGTTTTACCTAAGTGATTGTTTCCCTAAGTAAACATGCAACAAATTGCATACTGTTCATTATTATCAAATCAGTGAAAATGCCTTTAATTATTAGCTAAGATTTTATGCATTTATTTGAACACATTTTTGCAAATATTTCTTTGGTTTTCATTGAAATCTTTTGTTGTTTTTAACCGTATTTTACAGAATATTTTGCACTCATTTTGTTAATTAATTAATTAATTAATTGTCATTAATTATGGCCACTTTAATGAGAAGTAAGAAAACCAAACCCAAGATTATTGAATTAAATGAGCCGATTGTTAATATGGCAACTGATGAAAGTGCTGAACAAAGTACTGGTCGTTCAGAGAATAGCCGACTGTTACCGAAAGAGTCATTGACTGATAGCTGTACTGTCAATATAGACAACAGTCCTACGGCTCCGTCAGAAGATCTATATGAGTATCGGCCAACTGGTATAGCCAACAATAAAGAGGAGAGGGCACATTTTATGAAGAAAGTGTTTACTGTCTTATTCGCACAGAAGTCGTTCTTCACATTTATGATAACTCTCTTCACATATATACCACATCTCAGAAAAGTTGTCAGAAAAGATATTTTTGACCCCCTTTTCATGAGTTCATACGTTGGGTAAATTGAACTAGATTATCACATTTTAATGTTTTAACTAAATCTCCAATTGTTTATAGAATTCCACTGTTTATCGCACCTCTTGTTTTGATGTCCATATTTCCCACTTTAAGACGAAAACTGGCCATTTGGGCCTTTTTAATCCTGGTTAGTTTTAAACAATAAGTTTTAATTGAAGTAATTAATAGAAATGTTTAGACTTTATGTCTGAGTCTATTAGTGAGTTATGCCCTCACAATGGGTACACCGAATGCGTTCCTCTATTCGATGGGATTCTCCAATGCCTGTGATATGGGAGTCATAATGGGGTCCAAAATGAAGAGAGATTTTACGAAATGGAGATATATCTCTTTAATCCCGTCCATAATGGTTGGATCGAGCTTTATGGCTCCAGGTATTCTGGGACTACCAGTTAAAAGCACAATTGGGCCCTCAATTGCAATGACATTGGGCTCCACATATTTAATGGCCAACACTGTGCCTGTGATCAGACACAATGATCTGAAGATTGAACCGAATGAGTATGTATTCGCCGCAATACAGCTCTACCTCAACCCCGAGCGGTCTATTAGACATAAAATAAAGGAGTGGTTTTGCGGCTCATCTAACAACCAAAGAGATGGATATACATCCATATAATCGACATATTTGTGCAAAACTGGATTTCAAATCCAAATATTTTTGAACTTTGAACTGAAAATTTCTTTTGACAAATATTTTCAATTAAATTAACATTTATTTAAATGTTTAACAAATGTTTGACTGCTTTTAAATAATTTAATTAGTGTTCAGTTTTAACGAATTTATAAACTTTTGACAAAAGCTGTTTAAATGACAGAATAGTTTGATAACAATATTTGTAATTATTTTGATTAAATCATTGAATAAAAATTGAATTTTTAGTATTAAGTTCTTTAATGATTAAACAAATGATATTAATTTTATCAAGATCATTAAATTTATGGTGAAATACCGTCAGAAAATATATATGTATAAGTAATTAAGCAACTAAAGTAACGAGAATATCTAGGTAATTTGCATTAACTGACCTAGTGCACAGCGAATTTTAGATTCAAAACAATTTGAAATCAATGTTTATTTCAAATTCAGCGCTAATTCAATGCGAGTATTAAAGCGCTTAAATGCTGTTCTCTGATTGGCTGCCGAAAGAAAGCCGCGTTTTCGCCATTTTCTATTGAATGAGCGCCACTCAAAAAGTAGGTTCACTAACATCACAAAAGGTATGGTCTGTCCCTCTTCTTAATTAATTGAGTTTGAATGGGAATCCCTCCCCTCTAAAAACATTGTGAGATTTACGTACTCTATGTGTGAATCAATTCTTTTAGTATTTGATTCAAAATTGTTTTATTGTTTAATTGAATTCTAATTAGTGTTTGCTTTTCATTACATTCTTAACTCCAAATGAATTGAATTTTAGCCCAAATTAATCGATGAAATAGACTATTGTCTGCATATAACGTAAACCAGAGGTAAGACATACTTTAAATGCTTTAAAAGTAAACACATTTTCAAAACAATGAGTATTTTTGATGCAAATGTTGACAACTTATGATTCATAGTCTAAGACGTGATGACAACCACTATAACAGACACTACAGACGGTGTTGTGGACAACGAGCCGGTCCTCCGTCTGCGTATCGTAACCGTTGACCACTACGTCTCCGAACCAAATGTTACTTTCGATGACATGTACTCTGTTTTCAGACAAAATGAGATCAAAAGAGTTCCGGTCCTCAGAGTATTCGGTGTTACAGACAGTGGTAATGAAGACTCAATTATTGATGATTTGATTGATTTATCTATTTGTTGGTCAGGAATGAAGACATGTCTTCACGTGCATAGAGTTTATCCGTATATAAGTATCAGATTTGAGACCAAAGTCGATGACGACTATGAGTTCCAAAAACAGCAATTTATGTCTCAATTAGTCAAACAATTGGAGTCACATCTGATGCCGACCCGAGTCAGGACCAGAAATAACATTAAGGAGTCGCCGAACGACCACTTGATATATGATATTCAAGAAGTGAACGCCATGTATGACACGTCCATCAAATGATTACTTTAATTACATTTAATCTTCTTTTTAGTCCTTATTATGGATTTCATGACAATTACCAGAAGTTCTTAAGAATTTATTTCTATAATCCATTGATTGTTCAAAAGTAATATAACTCTAAATTGTATTTAATTTTAATGATATTTTCTTTGACAGAGTGAGTGAACTCCTCCTTTCGGGCGAAATAATGGACAGACAAATACAACCATTTGAGGCACACATACCTTTCACTCTTCAGGTATGACTCAAACACTTAGAAAATTGTGAATTAATTTTGTATGAATTGTTTAGTTCTTAATCGACAATAACTTGTATGGAATGAACTTTTTGAACGTCAAAAGAGTTGAATTCCGCAAAACTGAAGCGTTGGACAGTCAGGCCTTCTTCTCTGACGCCCCACCAATGAGTTCCTGTCAATTGGAGTGTGACATAGATTTCAGAGACATTTTGAACCGACAAACAAACCTTAAAAACGGTAGACTTCCCGGTCTGGAAGCTATTTGGGCCGAAGAGTTAAAGCGCTGTAATAATTCACAAGAAGTGGTTAACCTTAAAGGAGTTGCTTCTCAGGAAAGGGCTGACATTCCTTCGACTGACTTAGAGAGCTATTACATGAAGAGACTGTTTGAAGGACTGTCCAAATTAAACCTAAAACTGGGAAACAATCAAAATGCGAGTTCACCACAATTTAGTGGTTCCAATGAATCCAATGCCGATGAAACAGATTTTGCACAAATGATGGTTCAGTGCATTGGAGACGAAGAGTCGAGTTATGATGACGTCAGTCAAACCATCGAAGATGTTATCAGTAATTCCCAGACTCTTGTTATTAACCAAACCATAGAAGACGTTATCATTAATTCTCAGAACAACATAATAAGTCAAACCATTGAAGACGTGATAACTGAGTCTCAAAGACAAATCAAATGTAGGGCTAAACCTAAAAAGATTACCACAAAGAGTGAGACATCCAGAAGAAGAAGAATTAATTTTAACAATTCTTTAGAAGAATCTGATGAAGAATTGCACAAAAGTGCAGATGAAATGTCAGAAAGCAATGTCCAGAACTCAGAAGTGACTGAATGCCAGCCAACGGTTCTCTATGTGGACGCCGGCACTCAAACAGGCGATAGTGTCGAGGATTCAATCGATGCGATGTTTGGATTTGGGGACACAATTGAAGAGATTGTCTGCGACTGTGATTCTGATGAATGTTGTGACCAATGCTGTGATCGGGGATCAGATCAGTGCGAATGTGATTGTGAGAGATGTGAGTTCGAGAAATGCAAACGTATTCCACAATTGGACGGAGCCTTTGATTCGGACGATTCCGGCTCTAACTTTAGCCCCACATATAAAGACGACTCAGCAGACAGTGATTTCGACATCGAGTCTACAAAACCGAAGCGAACCCCCAAAAAAGGCGCGAAGAGGGGTAAAGGCTCCCGAACTACGCCATCGAAACGAAAGAAACCTTCGGTAACCGTCGACACCGATTCAGAAGTTGAACTCATCGACAGTTATAGCTCGAGAAAAACAAGTCCTAAGAGGAGGACCAGACAAAAGTCACCCCCCGTTTCAGTTGAAGATGAGTTATACGGCTCTAATTCTGGCCGTAAAGGAAAGGACAATAAAAAGATGTCCGAAGCTTTGTTCGATGAATTTACAACAAACGACTCTAAGAAACGTCGAACCTCTGGCTCTCCAATGAGAATGTCGTTTTCGGATTCTGACGCGGGCTCTGAAAAGGGTCCGCTCAGTTTCTTGAAGGGTATAAAAGACTTCTCATATTCTCCCAAAAAGATTTCGCCGAAGAACGACGACAACAGATCTGAACGATCTATAACTCCATATTTATCTCATGAATCAGAGGATGAATTGCCGTCGAAGACAAAACCAGGTCCGCGTTCGAGCAAACCCTCAGACGCTCCTAAACCGGGACCAAAATCGAGTAAACCTGGACCTAAATCCAGTAAACCTGGACCTAAATCCAGTAAACCCGGGCCCAAATCTAGTAAAGCCGTGTCAAAGCCGGGCCCCAAATCGAGTAAGACTTCTGCAAAACCCGGACCCAAATCATCGAAAAAACGCGATTCAATTACATTATCGTCTGATCCCGAAAATGACTTCACTTCATATGCCACTACTTCACGCTCTCGCAGAACAACCTCTAAAACTGTCAATTATGACGACACCGTTGAAAGAACAACATCTCTATATTCAGAAGAGTCCACTCCAAGAAAGAGAAATCAAACGGCTGTTCGCTCCGGTAGTAGACGAAAATCAGGTAATACTTATAAAATAGAATTGAATTAAGGGTTGTATTCTAACTGACTCTTCAGTCAATTCAGAAGTGGAGGACGCAATCGAATCGATTCTACCGACGGTTGACGACGATATCACTCCGAGTAGTGATTATTATGAAACGACTAACTTCTTAAGTTTGGACTTATCCTGGAAATCAATTAATGGGGAATTAGTCCAAATCGATGAGACTTATTATGGGAGTTATGACTTGAACTCAATCGGAAGAGAGAAACTTGACGTGAAGTTTACGCCCGACTATATCGTCAAACCATACCTTCGCAGATATGAAGAGAACCTCGAATATTGGGAGGAAGTGAAAGATGAAGTGGAACAGGAGAGAAATGGCACCAAAAAGAAGTCTGCTCCAAGAAGTAAGGGTGCGCGCAAAGAATTTTATACTTTACCGCATTTGAATGAGAGAAAAAGCCCCGAAAAGAAGAGCCCTGAAAGGGCTCAGAGCAGAGCTAAGAGCAGTTCAGGCGCTAAAAAGACTAACTCCTCTAATGAATTCGCGCGCCTTTTGGCCGACGCCTCAACCATTTTAGATAAGCCTTTAGGCAGAAGGGGTGTCGCACAGACCAAAGCTACTAAAACGAAAGCGCCGGCTCCCACTCCTAAGACACAGCCTAAACGCGAAAGTAAATCCACCGGAAAGTCGAGTGCTAACAAAAAGAGCGCTAAAACTGAGTCGAATACTCAAAAAGGTCGCTCTCGTCTGCCTCGAGGGGTGACCTCTTCCACACTCTTTGACTCAATCAATATTCCATTCTATGAGTCAGACATAATAGTGATGACAGAACTGACCGGTTATAAGAAAAAGGCTTATCTCAAGTCTATGTGTGAAGCGTTTGCGTTAGAAGTGGAGAAACTGCCCAAACATTATCTCAATAATTATCTCAACCATAATATAAGTCCCTTTTTATTCGAAAACATGTATTACAACGATTACTCGGGAATACTGCCCGACGAACAGAGTCAGGACACACAGGATGTGTTGATTACACTTAAGAATGTGGTCAATGATGTGGTGTCTGTGTCTCAATGTGTGGAAACTGCTGTCAACGAAGTGAGTGATGAATTTGATCCCAAACCTATGATTGACACTCAAGAAGAAGATTACTTCGAAGAGACAGCAAATGTTGAGGAAACTGATGAATGGAATTACAGTAATTACGGAGAAGAAGATGCAGTCGTCGGTATTGCCGCCGATTCGGGGGTTGCCGTCACTGCCTTTGAAGACAACTATGAAATTGAACTGAAACCCAGTGATGAGGTTATGATCAATGGAAAGAGTGATCCTTTGAGTGATATCCTCATAAAGACTTTGGTTGACAACGAAGAAGAGGAAGAAAATAAAAGTAATGAACAAATGAAAGGAATCAACGAAAGTGAGGAACAAAATGAGACAGAAGTTAATGATAATGAAAATGGGGATCAAATCCATGTTCAGAACACAGAAGAAGATAATGAAGAAGAACAAGAAGGAGAAGATAGAGGTTATCAACAGAATTACGATAACAATCCTCAAGAAGAAGCCCAAAATGATGAGCAGTCATATGATAATTGTGCTCAAAACTATTCACCCGTTCCTCCATCACATGAGTACTCCAATCAAAGCAATGGTCATTATATGGAACGCAATTCACCCCAATATTCACAACAAACCCCATACGAAGAGGAGGAAGAGGGGGATCAGAGTTCAGAGGATACAAATGACTCATCGCATCAAATTACAGAACAGACAGTCGACCAACAGTTCAAACTTCAATCTGATTATAGCACTGAATTGTATGGCTATGGTGTGACTCAAACTGCAAACCAGAATGTTGTGTATCAACAGAATCCCCTCCAAAACCCAATAGTGCCAACACTTCTGCCACAAAACAGTCATACCTTTCAAACTGCAAATATGTTCGCCACTCAACAGCATTGGCCGCATAGTGTCAATGATATGACAGCACAGCCACCACTTCAACCCCAATACAGTTCAATGCCTACTTTGGGGACTCAGTCTCAGCCCCAACCGGACAATGACTTCGATGTGTCGAACTATAATTATATGCCTTATTATTCGAACCCAAATATACCGCAATTCGACGGTATCTTCGATGACGACGACTTTCAAACTGTGGGCAAACCCTTTAACATGAAGTGTAGCTCAGATGAGACTATAGAGCAGTTAAGTCAGGGCTCTCGTAGCGAACAGGCATCACCTAAAAAGCACGCGGCAGACATCGTGGCCGAGGCATTGAAGGCCGGCAATAGTGGTATCGGACAGAAGACTAGTGCTGTCGTTGAACGGTATGGCTATTATATTAGTGGAGTCGTTGTTAAAATTCCTAAATCACTTCCACAGCAATGTCTCCAACAGTTTGGACGCGAATTCGTACCTCTGGACCCATTGAAGGACTCCACTCTCACTGATAGCCATTCCTCTGAGGGATCGTTTACTGAAGAAGATTTAAATAGCTTTTGGAATACAAGTCTCTCAGGAGAGGAGAAACTGAAATATCTTCAGTCACTTTGCAATAAGAATATTAGAGTTTCATTAAACCGATTGAATTGCAGTGAAATTCATTTAAATTCAGAACACAATTCACTTATTTCTGTTTCATCTCTTCTTAAACCAAATAAAAAGTTTATTTCATTCAATAATAACAAAAGACTTTGCATTGAATCTAATGAAACAAACCTCTCGTCTGTTGACTCAAATAGCAATGCCTCGAATGCCTCTCAATGTCTGTCCACCGAACACTTTGAAATCAACGAAATACCCGAAAGTCCGTTAAATGAAAACTCCAAATATGAGGATATGGAGGAAGGAATCTATAGTTTCTATTCAGACAACACTCTATCACCCAATTTGTCTCAATCGACACTACAGTCATCTCAAAGACCTAATCATTCTGTGGATGAGATCCCAGCGTCGGGTTCTTCTGACTATAGTCATAAACGACAGTCCACTCCAATGAATAGTCAAAAATTTAAACCAATTTCTCAAACTCTGACAACGACTCAAAAAGCACTCGACTTATCCACAAAGGATTCGCCGAACACTTCATTCAATTTGTTCTCTGGTTTGTCGCCGAATATTAGTTCTAAAGAACGGATTGTTACCAATAGTAAGACAAACAATTACCTCACAAATGACTCTATAATCGAAGGGCCGACTCCTTCTACTACTTTCGACTATGAGTTCAGTAGTGTTGACGACAGTCCTATAAATAGTGATTATGAATATCAATACGTGACGACAATGAGTGTAGAAATACATGTGTCGACCAGAGCTAAACTTAATCCCGACCCTAAAACCGATGCAATTGAAGCCCTATTCTATAGTATTAGTTGTGACAGACCTCCCGGTCCTTTGCAACGCACCAAATATATAACGGGAGTAATAGTTGTAGAGCCAGAGATCGAGACCTTTGAGTGCAACACTTCCTTCAATGTGACCCACAATAAGTTGGGCTCACATTTCAATTCAATCGGTGCTCTCAAAGGGATTGTCGTTGACTTCGCTTCCGATGAGATTATTTTGCTGATGAAGTTCGTAGAAGTGGTCAAAAAGTATGATCCGGACATCATTGTGGGCTATAAAGTGGATACCCTTTCCTGGGGTTATATCCTTCAAAGGGCTAATGTTCTGAATATGTCTATTCTGACCCCTCTTTCTCGTATTAATGATGAAAAGTACAGTCGGAATATGGAGAGCATCCAAAACACTAAATGTCAACTGACCGGAAGGATTACACTTAATTTGTGGTCAATTCTGAGACACGAAATAACTCTCAATCAGTATAAGTATGAGAACTGTCACTATCATGTCCTCCACGAACGTATTCCGTGCTTTACTTATGAGAAATTGACTCAACTCTACACCAATCGTTTCAACCCATTAAACAGACGCCGAGTTATAAACTATTATTTGCGCCGAACTGTCGGTTCCCTTCGACTCATTGATAAATTGGATTTTATCCCAAAGATCAGTGAATTGGCCCGACTTTTCGGTATGCAGTTTCAAGAAGTCTTCAATAGGGGCTCACAGTTTAGGGTCGAGTCAATTATGTTACGATTAACTCGATTTTTGGATTATATCCCGATATCTCCGAGTCGTCAACAGGTGTCCACTCAAAAGGCACCCGAAATACTACCTCTTATTTTAGAGCCCGAGTCAAAATACTACACCGATCCGGTTGTGGTTCTCGATTTTCAGAGTCTCTACCCCTCAATGATGATCGCATATAACTACTGCTATTCTACATGTTTGGGAAGAGTCGACCAATTGATCCGGTAATCAGTTATCTCTTTTTCTGAACCTTTTTTTAATTAAACTCTAAATCTTCAGTGAAAGTGATTTCATAGAATTGGGATGTTTTGAGTTAGAGATGAATAAACGACTGATTCTTCAATACAAGAATGATATCCATATTTCCCCCAATGGAGTGGTTTTCCTCAAATCCAATGTTCGAAAAGGAATTTTACCAAAGTTTGTATTAATTGGTATCCATTTTATTCGTGATTTAATTGATACCAATTCCTAACAGAATGTTAGAAGAAATTCTTGAAACTCGAGTTATGGTTAAAAATGTGATGAAAGCCAACAATAAGAAGCAGTTCCCCAATAAAGGGCTGAATCGCAAACTAGACGCCCGACAATTAGGTCTCAAAATGATTGCAAACTTCACTTATGGCTATACCAGCGCTAATTGGTCGGGTCGTATGCCGTGTGTTGATATCGCCGATTCAATTGTGGCCAAAGGGAGGGAAACACTCGAACGCGCCATCAATTTAGTCAGAGATAACAAAGAGTGGGGCGGAGAAGTAGTCTATGGAGACACAGACAGTCTATTTATTCATTTTAAAGGCATATCTAAAGAGGAAGCCTTTAGGAGAGGACATGAAATCGCAGAAGTAATCACTCAACAGAACCCAAAACCTGTGCGACTCAAGTTCGAGAAGGTATACCTGCCCTGTGTTTTAGAGACCAAAAAGCGTTACGTCGGCTTCAGTTATGAATCACCCGAACAACAGACTCCTATATTTGACGCCAAAGGTATCGAAACCGTACGTCGAGATACTTGTCCTGCGGTATCGAAAATACTGGAGAAGTCGCTCAGAATATTGTTTACAACTAATGACTTGAATGGAGTGAAACAGTATCTGAGCCGACAATTTCAGAAGATATTGAACGGAAGGGTCAGTATTTTAGAGGACTTTGTGTTCGCTCGTGAATACAGAGGAGTCGACAACTATAGCAGTAAATCACACGTTCCGTCGGCAGAAATCGCCAAAAGACGTGCGGCTGTCGATCCTCACAACGAACCAAAAATCAAAGAACGTGTGCCTTATGTGGTGATCGCCGGCGCACCCAATGAACAACTCTACAAACAAATCAAAGAGCCTCTGGATCTGGTCAATGACCCTTCCCTTCGTCTCAACTCTAAATACTATATTGAAAAGTCAATAATACCGGCCCTCAATCGGGTGTTCCAATTGATGGGAGAGGATGTGAACAAATGGTACAAAGAAATGCCTAAAAGGATACAATACCAACGCTATCAGTATGTGTTGGGACAGGAGTCAAAAACCGGGCGTCGGACTATTCCCCAGTTTTTTAATAGCACTCAATGCTGTGTTTGTGGAGAGAAGGGTCGGGGAAAGGATATCTGTTGTGATTGCCTTAAGAATAGGAGTGAAGCCATCGCCTCCATTAGTGATCAGATCAGAGACATTCACCTTAAGTCTAGTTCAGTCCTCAAGTCTTGCCGGCAGTGCAGCGCCAGCAGTGACTCCAATATTGAGTGTCAATCAATAGAGTGCCCAAACCTATACCGTTACCATCAGTCGAGACTCGACCTCATGAATGCCACTTATCTCACAAATATTGTAAACAAATATTTTTAAATATTTTCATTGAATACAGAATTTCTTCCATTTTTTCAAAGATTTTAACCGAAATATTAGTCATAAATATTAGTTTCTGTGGAATAGATTTTGAACACAAATCCACTTTAAATTAGATTCTAATCTATTCGTCGATTCTTTCATTCAAATGGTTTTTGTGGACAATATTTCTCATTAAGTTATAACTTATAAGTCAATGATTTTTGTTTTCAAATTATTTTTATTCTATTTATCTGTTATTTTATTTTATTTGAAAGTAAATAAAATTTCAATGCCTATACTTTTTAGCACATATTAGCGATAAATTGGAGCCCTGAGCGCAGTCTCCCAGACTTAGATATTGTCGATCCTTAGGACTATTACGAGTATATCATAGACTTACAAAAGAATATCAAAATCAAACAAACAATAGTAAGAAAGCACAGTATAGCTCAGTTGGTAGAGCATCCCACCAGAGCCAGTCTGGTTCCTGGTTCGATTCCCACAACGTCTTTGCCTTTTTGTGAAGAAAAAAGTAAGTGTTGGGTAAGAAACTGGTCAAACGAGAGTGAAGTGGAGAGTTGTGTAGCCAACAGGATCGCACACAATGATTGGACAAGTACAAGCAACTGGGCAAGAACAAGAGAGTGAGGAAGAGAGCGGTAAGGCGGGCGATATATTTTTGAATATATAGGGTATCTCTTTTCAATTTTTGGTCACATTCAGGCGCGCAGCGATTCCGGGAGATTCACCAGAATCTCGACCGGAATCGCTCTTTTCAGCAAAAGTTAACC
>JAQIWF010001349.1:0-12352 GCA_034694965.1 Ceratozetes gracilis | reverse complement strand
ATTACAATAATAAGTGAAATCAATAATTTATTTGCTTTTTAGATTGATTTTTATATTAAAAATGACCATAACTCAAGAAGATGGGTGTTTGCAAGTTTGGGATCTGCAAGTAGGGACAGACTTAAAAACTTAATAAAATTCAATAGATTGTAGTCATAACTACAGAAGTAAAAAAAGTTTTCGCTTCAAAGAGTAAACATTGGATGAAAAGTGATCCTGGTATTAAATTCTGAATTCATGTGAATTGGGATACATGTATACTCCAGCAGCGATCAATTTTAATCAACAGTTGTTATACATTTGATATCATAAATAAACATTTATTTGCTTTGTTATCATGAGATCATAAAATTGTAAACTTTGAGCAAAATTCTTAATACAATACTTGAGTCGATTCATTTGCCAAATCCCGATTCACCATTTCCCTATTGGCCAACCCGGATAAGATCCTTTAACATGAATATATTTATTAATTATCAACATATAGTTTAAGTTTTTAAATTAATTGGTTCTACCATTGCTTAACGTTTAGTGTCCCTAAATAGGTGTGAAGACGGGGTGGAGTGAAGGGGAGAGGGGGTTCAATATTACCTTAAAAGTTGAAAGCAGGTATTACTCGCCCTCCAGTAATTCATACAGTTAATGGGGTTTTGTTACATTTGGCTAATCGGTAAACTTTAAACTCTATTTGGCGATATGGGAAATGACAAATAGGGATTTTGCGAATAGAGAAAATATCATTCAAGTCAATACGTAAAAAAGAGGCTCACTTTAATGGATGAGTTTTTTATATAATGAATAACATTGACAATCAGTCCTTCAAACCAATTATAATAGTATTACTGTTAGAGTAAATTGAATTTAGTATCAAATGACAAGAAGTAAACAAAAATTGTTGTTAGAGTTTAATATCTCAAACTTAAACCAAATCATTATTTGTAAAATAAACATTAGCATGGTGGTTGTCTTCCTACTACCTTCAAAAGTGTGTTAATTTAAATTATCAATTTTGATCATCCTTGTTTAATTAGTGGAGAATATTCCAAATTGGAATTTCCAATAGTGTCAGTGATTTTACGATATTTGTGTAAGGCAATTTTAAAAGCAGTAAAGTTTCACTGCTGTGACGAAAGAGATAAATAAATAAAAGTAAGTTCACTGATGTCTTCTCAAAACATCAATCAACTTGTTTCTAATGCCTGGTGCAACTTTCATATCCCATATTAATGTTGGTAAGATCCTTGTTAACTATTTTTCAACTTGAATTATTGTTGTATCTTGGTGGTAAAATTATGGTTCCAATTGTAAACATGGTTTAAACTTTCAGTGTTTAAGTAATCATCTGCTGCGGGGAAGAGCACTGATTACACCTTTCTTTAGTACTTCTATCCTTGTGAGCAATATTTAAACTAGATGGCTCTTCTTTACCAAACATCTCATAAATTCTAAAACTTGCCTGGCAAAATCTCACCCAATTACAATAATCTACCCCTTGATTTAGCATAATTTTTAATTGAATAAGGTAAACTTCTACCCACCCATCATATGTTATCAATGTTATCAATGAATAATATCAAGATAAGTCAATGACATATATTTAAATGAGAGTGAAAGAAATGGTTTTCCCCAAAATATTTGCGCAATCTTGCTAATTCAAATACAATCCATTTTAAAATTACTAGTAGAATTCAAGACTAAATTGACTTGGGTATAAAGCTTCTAGGTTATTTCATCAAAATATTATAATTGTTATCAAATAATTTAATGCATTTACTCTCTCCCTATCTCTCCTCTGTCTCTCTTTCTCAAAATATCACACGTACTTGGTAATTAATTCACTGTGTTTGGCTTTTTTTGTTATTGTTTATCTACAGAGGGATACCAAGTCTCTCTTTTATATGATTTATATAATAATAATAACAAGCAAGTAATATTGCATAAGAAGCTTATAATCTTGTATTTTAACCCTGTTTGTTAACTCCATATTAGTAATTTTATCTAGAGTAAATCAATAGCCTATTAATAATTATGAAGTATAGGAGTGACTCTTCTGGGAAAGTGCCAAAACTGATCTGGAAAGTAATAGTAATTCACCGACAGTTGTGAACCGATTGCTCCGGTTTTTCACGTAATCACTTATTTTTAAGCATTACTTCCCTCTCCTGAGTGTCGGTCCCATCCATACGATTGTTTGCGAATTAAAAAACAAAATATTTATAACTTAAGCGAAGATATAATCTATTTATAAATAAGTCTAATGTTATGTAGTCTTCAAGAAATAGAGACACTTCTAAGCACTTCTAAAAGACATTTTTGATTCTTTGCTCATCATTTTAATGCAATTGAATGCGACTTTTTTAGCCTCTATTTCCCCTAAAAGACAGTTTAGATTAATTTATTGATCACACATTTATCTGTGAAATGCCCATCGATTCCATGGAAAAATAACTAGATTATATGATAATCAAGCATAACTAAATTATTGTGAATTTAATCTACAATAAAAGTCATTTGACTAGTGAACTGTCAACTTATCAAGCTATATTTATCAATTGTGGACAGGTCTCTTGAATAGTAAGAAGATTCCGCCTATGAACAGTGCTAAACCTCCTGTGCCGTACAAACCGCCGGGTCTTCTACACAAGCCATCTGCCAATAAAGTCATATCAGGTATTCATCGAATTTCTTTATAGACTTATCAACCATTTCGGTAACACTTCCGGTGATCTACTTTCGGGCTATCTATCAGTTCTACAAATTCTTCTTTTTTTCCACTTTTCCACCAATACTTGTCTTCTGTGCTCTCTTTCCCAAAACCCTGTGCTCTGAATGTCTGCCAGAAGTAATAATAATAATAATAATAATGAGAGTGAACTGAAAAACTCAATGAATACAAAAGACGACAAAAAGTGTTCGGATAATACAAACGCAAAGCCGAAAATTCACATCACATCCAGTGATAACGCAAGTCTTAAATCTGAGACTAGTTCTCTGTGTCGGCCCCTAAAGTTCGGTACAACTGCTATCGATGAGACTAATGAAGGACTGGCTAACCAGACGTAAGTCAATTTATAATTAGACTTTTATCATGCACAATTTTATGATTGGAATTATAAAGTGAATTAGATCAAAATTAAATTAATTAAAACTCGAATCAAATGAAATTTTTTTTATCAATTAATTAGAGTTTATAATCCGTGTGAAGTCCAAAATGATGGGACGATAGGCAGCCGGTCCTCACGGTTTCCAACACTAATCCAATGCCAAAGCGATTCGACTGAAGAGAAGACCGTCTGTTGCGCTAATTTAGCCCTCAATTTGTATAACAAAGCATTAGAATCAGCGAAAAGAGCTCTGCCTCATAAGTAGCCATCATTTATACTATAAACCAAAAACTTACTCCTTTTCAAACAGAACCAAAAGAGGGCCGCAATTCCCGCGCAGTTTCGGCGAAGATTTTGAAAGTATCGGTCCGGAGGGGTTCAACTATTTAGATGACGGACAGACTGAGTGCTCATATGACTATCGCGACATTGAATTCAATAGGGACTCAATATTCAGACCTGACGTCTTGGCCCAAAACTCAGATATACTCATAACTGATCCCTCAGTAGAGCCAACAAACCTGAATGAACTCCAAGCAAAGTATGGATTACCAGAAGAGACTGATAGAGTCCAACCCTACAAACCACCCGTTGATATGAACTCAAATCCGCTGATAAAACCCACAAATCCAGTGAAAAAAGTCCATAAATATGAACCGAAGATTGAAGTGGCCATCAATAAGGATTCTGACAGTACTACCGACACGACTGACACCACAACCAATGCTATTGAGTCAGGGATTATAGTAAAAACTCGTGCTCCTTCTCTAGACAACCAGGCTAAATTGCCTCCAGCCCTGACTGCAACTCCAGAACCATTTCCAAGTACTTCATCCCGTAATTCGGACGTTCCAATTGAATTGGAACCGATAGCCGGTTCATCAAATCTGAGTGTAATTACTACTCCTTCAGAACCGATGCCAAGGCCAGAAACAAATGAACTAGTTAATCAAACAGCGAAAGGAGCTAGAGCTAGACCATTGGAAGTGCCCACAAGTCGACCGCTAGATGTGCCCCAAAACAACCTCACTGATAGTATGGATCAATTGGCCAAAAGAACTTCGCAATTGATTCTCGAGGATGCGTTCGAATTGATTGCCAAATCGAGAGCCGAAGAAATATCACCAAAAGGTTCGATGGAAAAGCCATCGAAAAAGTCTTCGACCGAATCAAATGCCAAAGAATTAAAGAAAGAGAAGAAGTTATTGGAAAAGAAGTTAAAAGAAGAGGAGAAGAATCGCAAAAAACTTGAAAAACAGACCAAAGATAATGAACGCAAAGAGCGAAAGACACTTTTCGATAGATTTCGATCTGAAGACAAACAAAAGAGGAAAATACAGAAAAAACAGAAAGAATTCGAAAAAATAAAGAGAAAAATGTCTGAAAAGAATAAGGATTCGGCCAAAAGTGATGCCGAAGACATCGAAGCTGACGATGAATACGAACCACACGAAGGACTTCGCGAAAGACCTTATGAGGACATCGATATCGATGACAAACAGAAAGTGGTCGGAACTGTTGATATTTCAATTACCGAAACAAGTGTTTTATCTGTACCGCAATCCGCCGGAGAGGTGATCAAAGTCGAAGCACTTGAAAATATACGCGAAATCGGTGTAACATATGAACCATCAGATGATGGCATTGAAAATGAGAATTACATCGAAGAAAGTGGAAGAAAATCGAAGTCAAAGACCAGTTCTTTTCGTATTCCAAGAATCGAATCGTTCAAAACCAAAGTCATCGGAATATTTCCAAAGAAATCACCGAAAACTAGTGAAAAGACTGACAAAAAATCTGAACAAAAGTCTGCAGATCTTACTTCAGGTCAGATGCAAACAGTTGTTCCCGAAATTGTCGTCAATTTAGGTGAAGATCAGAAGAAAATACATGAATACGAAAATGTGGGCGAATCTAATGTTGACTCCACTGTCAGTCCTTCTCTTACGATCACTGAACCCAATGTTAGCCAATGGGAAACTGAAGACGAGGAAAGGCAACAGTTCCTCGAAAGGGTCTCAAAAGTCGACTCACCTAAGATTGGGGCAAAGAAAAGGAAAAAGTCTAAAACGAGGGCAAAATTGGACCGATTTAAGGCTAAAGCTATCGAATCGTTACCTAATATCAAGTCTATTGTCCCAAAAGTCAGAGGACTGGTAAGCAGTCGTCGGGATGACCCCATCCAATATCGAGACATGGATTACGAGCGTTTCATCTCTGACCACACATCAGGTCGACATCGATTTGACGCGGACTTCGACTGTGTCTCAGACTCAGAATTATGCGATTCTTTGCGCCGAACCGGAGCTATGAGTGCAGGCCTGGGAAGACATCATGTCTATGAAGAAATGGCAGCCACTCAGGAACGAGTTGATGCTTATATGAGTCCAGTGGCTGGTCCTCTAAGACCTCCGCGAAGATTCTCAAGCCTTAAGAATATGCAAAAAGTAGCGTCAGTTCCATCTCTATCTACTCAAGTACTGTTAAGACCAAAACGAATACCACCGCCACGTCCGCCACCACCCAGACCTCCTCCCCCAAAGAATATACCCCTCGTCACTATTACTGTCGAATCAAATTCGAGACAAAACTCTTTAAAACGTCGACCGAAACAAAGAGTTCCGCCGGAGATATACTACAATAATCTGAGAATGAATTTCAAACCGAAACGCCGTTTCATTAATTTAAAGCCCAATCACATGGAAGTGTTAGCCACTTATGATGAACCAAAACCACCACTTCCTGTATTTAGTAAACAACAGATACCGACAGTAAGAGCCATGAGAGCCGAAACTCTTCGAAGAGTTAATCAGAAGAATGCCTTAAATTCAGCTCTAAGTCAGAGTTTCCGCTCAAATACTATGCCTTTAAAAGAGATGTTTATGAATGACCTCATTATTGAGAATAACCGAAAAGTAGTACCAACGCCTCCGCCCCGACGCAAACGTAAAGCACAGCGAAGTCAGACTATGGATCCACTCGATTGGCAGCCATTTACGTGGAAAACCCGTCGGTGCAGATCACTAACAGAACTTGATGTTAGGAAAAGGGATTTGCGCTCCAGACGTGTTCACAACTATGAGAATATACCGCCTAAAGCCTCATTCTCGAGGGCCAGAACGCCCCGACCCGCCCGTCCACCACTTCCTTCTTCCTATTATTCTTCTACTTCTTTGCACTCTTCTAAACGCTATCTTTCAGATAATTATCATATTTATGCTTCGATTTCTCGCACTAAAGGACATCCCAATGTTGGTCGAGCGCTACCACCACCACCTGTGCCACCCAGACCTAAATACATACAATGTAAGTGATTTTAATAAACTACTAATTATAATCTCTTAACTAATCAAATGCTTAATATTATTATTGCAGTCAAAGGAGTGTCACAATCACCGGTTCCGAAGACAAGGGATGTGAGCGTCAGTACTAAAGACAATGGTTTGATCGAAGTCTGCGAAAAACAGACACAAATTGATGCCAGAAATGAGTCGTTTTGTGAAGATGTCAACGGAAATGAAGTGGAGTTGGATTGCGAGCGCACCCCCACTAACCCTTTGACGCCAACAACACCCACCAATCAGACTCAAGTAGTCTTTCCTCAGCACAGGTTCACAGCCACTAATGGTGACCGGGAATTGGCTGATCAATGTGTTGGTCTTAATGAGTCGACTGTCACCCTCTCCTCAGTGACGACTACTAATTGGTTCGATGCTGAGAACCCGTGCGAACTGAACGCTCACCCCTATAAAGATTATGATGAGGACACTCTCAACGACGACATCAGTTCGATTACATCTGTTTATCAGTCATTCAGCTCTGATGTGACGGTCACTCAATCACGAGAACAAACACCTGTTCCCGAGCAACATGACAAGAGAGAGGGTACACCACCTGTTGAACAGAATAGAAGGACTGCACCAAAGCCTGGTTTGCGTTCATTTGTTGAATTATATTAAATTTTGATACAATTTGTGTTATTTGCCAGCACTCAGATCCCTGTCCACAATAATTAAGTCGGATATTCCTCCCGAAAGGCCAGCCACTAGACGGTCACTCCCTTCAAATGAGTTCGAAGCCGACGAGAATGAGGAGATGTTTGGAATGAGTCGAGAATTACATTCAGAGTTGAAGAATATCTTAGAAAAGAGAGCGTCAGAGATATCATCGGACAGACCGGAGAGCACCTCATCCGAGGCGTCACTACAAGAGGTGAGTCCTCCAAACATTACCAAACATTACATTAGTTAATATTTTAGTGATTATTTATTTGGTTTTTGGATGTCTTCACACATATTCTTATTGTCTTTTCTCTCTTTCATTTCATTCTTCACTTCTCTATGACTTCAAAGCGATTCTGAGAAATATGTGTCAATAAGTCTTCAAAGATGTGATGAAACCACGAATTGTTTATTTCGAAACTTATTTCTTATCAATAATTTGTAGTAATCTTAGTATTAATTCTCTTATTTCGTGCACTAATTGTCTTCAATGGGAATGTTATCGAAGTCTTCAATTTTGTATTGATATTTGTTAATCACATCAAAATAAATTTTACCCTTAAATGTTATCTTCCTATTTGGCTCATTCAGAAGTGCTCTAGCAAATAGTTTACTGGTTGAGACATTTAATGATGTTTTATAGACCAATATTCTCATTTAAACCTAACAAAAAATTCATCATGCATATACTCATATTTGATAATGTATCAGGGATAAACCTATTTAAAACTTTGCGCACACTTAACTTATAGGAGTGCCAGGGAAGCACTGAGGGAAAGAATGACATCCGTACGAAACGACATTAAAATTGAATTCCTGTCTACTATTTAGACAGATGCTTTATTTTATTTTGGTTAGGAAAGTATGCAAGGTCACAATAACATTGTCATTTTGACAATTAATGTCAAATATTTGCCAGATATACAGGTTACTATCTTGGTTATCCCATTCTTATCCCTAATTAATACGTTTCATTGTTTCGTTTAATACTCGAAATGTCAAATATTATGATAAAAAATATCAAATTCTCATTAGATTTGCACAGATATACAGGTATTCATCAAATTGTGTTACATAACGATACCATATTCGCCGCTATTCTTTCAATATTCAGATTTTATTTATTTATTCTATGAATTAATGCAATAATATATTCATATTTCTATGAGATTTGATTTATTTATATGAATAGAAAAAATATGTTATTTATTCGTCAATTCAATGCTGAGAACAAATGAAGTTTTTTTACTTAAAATGTTTTCTCATTTGTTTCTCATAAATCAATAGACTTTGCAGTCATTATTTTCGTAGGAAAGGTAACACACCTTTTAGTACCTGATTGTAGTATCAAAAAAACTGTGCGGGTGTTTAAAAAACAATCGGAAAATCCATTTAATACCAAGTTATGTGTCATTATATGATTGCGATCATAATCGCTCTAATCATCGGATGGGTAGTCAAGAAATCAGTGAAGGTATGAGCTAGTTCAATCAAACTGCTATTAAGCTTTATTATTTATTTGTTTTATCTTTCGCCAAGCATACTTTCTGGCCTCAAATTAATTGCCTGTTTATTTATACGAGCATTTTATTAGTGAAATGCTTTCATCTGTCGCTAAAAATAAATTAGTTTACAGACACTATTTTAGGGATCGCCAAAAGAGTTGGTCGAGGGATGATTGTTGTGGACAGATGTCATTCCCGTGATTTACAATTATTTAGAAATTTTAAAAGACCAAGCATCTTTCCAAATAATTAATGATAGACCGGACGTAGGGATAGTAGAGTGTTTTGCCAAACCTTGTAAGATGATTCTTGCCAGACCTCCCCCTAAGGTGATCCCTGGTTTACAGACACTATTGGTTACCACAAACCTTATGTTGAGTTGAAGTAATCATTTCCAAAGAACACCACTTTTGTTCTCTGAGTAAAATGCCATAAATCGTTGATTTCTTCTAATCTAATCACTATATTAGTAGTTATCTAATACTTGACATAATTTTTTCCATTTTTTCTTTTTTCACATAATATCCCAAAAGTTCAACCATTGGTTTGTGGTAACTATTAGTAAACTATTAAACTCTAATAAACACTGAAAACATTTATCATTTGAGCCAATGTTTTCCTAAGTGATCTTGTATGTCTCACCAGCATTGATTTAGTGCAAATTTACTTCAACTGAATGATTGTGCTAGTTATTTGACTGATCATGTGACTTGTGTTAAGTGTGAATTTGCGATTAATTGGAAATTTGCTTCTCATTGGTATTTTCCCTCTGAATGTACTGAAAGTATGTTAGCATCATGTTAACTTTAATAAATTCCGTGAAAATAACCAGTAAAGCTGTATGAAGTAACCAATATATACTAACTTGGTCAACCGGAACATTAAATTCACTGTAATTTGAATGAATCAATATTTACCTTTCATTGACTAATATTTTTATTTAAATACCGGATTGTTTTATGAATGAATTTGTGTCTGAACTATGCCATGTGCTAGCTAATTTATTGCTAGTTTACTACTTTATGTTAAACTAAAACTATTGCTTAATTATAACCTAATCTCAAATCGATTGATACCTTACTTACGATTTAATTCCAAAAACCAGATAATAATGACTAATATAGAGAATAGTAGTGATAATAAGGGGAACGAGTCGTTCCTGTGGTCGACACAACCGGTACAACACTCGCCTTCAGTTGATTCTCTCGATTCACAGCCAATCGACTCATCATCTGATGGCGACGACTACAGCCTGTCCTCAGCCAACGAACAGTCGGAAGAGTTTCTCAAACGAAAACAGTTACAGAAACTGTATTTCATCGCCAAAGAGTTGTATTCTTCCGAAGAGATATTCATCGATGTTTTAAGGCTATTAAACAACGACTTTCGGGCGGCTGTCCACGAGCACATCCCCGAAGAACATCTCAATTCTATATTGAAATTATTGCCTCAATTACTACAAATCAACGAACAATTACTGACTGATCTCAAGACTCGAATAGACGACTGGCCTAATCATCAAAGGATCTCAGGTAGGGATTGATAATTAGTATGACTTCATAGACAGGACAACTGTCTGACCACTTAAAGCAAACTGTAGACTAAATCATCTTTACTCAGATGTTTTGGTGAAAATCTGTCCGTTTCTCAAACAATACTCACTATATATTCGTGACTTTGAGAACATATCGTCGACATATGACGACGCTTTGCGCCGATACCCGTCCTTCACGGCAGCTGTCAAGCAGTTCGAGTCGACGCCAAGATGTCAGAAACTATCGGTCAAACACTTTATGTTAAAACCAGTGCAACGAATACCACAGTATCGACTCCTATTAGACGATTACCTCAAGCATTTGAATCCGGACTCTGAGGACTACCTGGACACCTGCAATGCTCTCCAAATTGTATCACAGGTGGCAGAACACGCCAACAACTCAATGAAGTCGAACGAAAACATCTCTAAATTGCTTTCACTACAAAACAGTATTATTGGGGGAACAGAAGTGATTAAGCCAGGTCGTCTCTTCATTAAAGAGGGAGAGCTTATGAAACTGTCGCGCAAAGGAATGCAGGAACGCTTCTTCATTCTGGTTAGTCTTATTTGTCACTTTCTCTTGTTTATACACTCTCACAGACCTTATAAATAGTTAAACAAGGTCATTGAGTTAATTGAAAAGTATTACTCTTAATGAACTACTAATATGTGAATGAATTACACTTTAGTTCAACGACTGTCTCATGTATTTGACTGCAGTACAAAACGGTGTCTTTCGGGTCAACCACGAGCTCTCCCTCACAGGGATGAGAGTATTGCTTCCCACACAACAGGACTTCCAAAATGAATTCTCAGTCATATCGCACACCCGGTCCTTCTCATTGGCAGCAAGGTATTACTTAATTTGTCCATATTTGCTGCTGACAATACCTTGCTATTATGACAGATCAACCAAGGAGAGGGAGGAATGGGTTACCGCATTGAACAAAGCCATCGAAGAAAACATCAACAAAAGGATATCATTCGCCAAATCAGGAGTAAGTGATATGTCTTTGTATTGATGGTATTCTGTGCAACACATGATAATAACTGCAATATATTGTGTTTAGAGTCTATGCGGTGATGAGTCTGAGCCAAGTCTGTCGTTAGGCAATTGTGCTCCGGTTTGGATACCCGATGCCAGGGTAACGATGTGCCAGTTATGCACCGAATCGTTTAGTGTCACATTCAGACGTCACCACTGCCGGTGTTGTGGCAAAGTTGTGTGCAGTGCCTGCAGTCAGAATAAGGCACCCCTTCCCTACTTGAAGAACAGGACAGCCAGAGTTTGTGACGAGTGTTTCGACAATTTGACTCAACAGTTACAAAGACTCGACAGTCAGTCAACACAAATGAGTGCCAGCAGTGGCGAAGTGGGCGCCTCCGCTTCAGATACCGATGAGGGCTGGAATCTGAAGGAATGGCGACAACAGTTCGCCAGAAATTTAGTTCGCAAAAGCAATCGAAAGGCAAAACACAAATACGTTCCCTCTGTCCTCAAAGAGGTATTTCCCCTACATTTGTCACTGCCTTTACCTAGTTCCAATTTAACTATTTATAGGTGAGTGCCAACGATGTGGGGTCACTCATATCCGGGTACTTACATAAGAGAGAGGGTAAACGCAATTGGAAGAGATATTGGTTTGTCATCAAAGACCTCGTCCTCTACACCTACAAAGCCAGTGAAGACGTGGCGGCCCTCAAGTCGTTGCCATTACTCGGCTTCAAAGTGGAAACACTTAAAGACAGTGTCGATGGTATTGACCCGAAGTCACTCTTCCAACTGTCACATCCGGGTCAGCCCAGCCTTATGTTCAGAGCTGAGACCATAGGCTCTGCCGAGAGGTTAGTATTTATCTCATATTATAATTAAACCAAAATCTCTATAAATACCTGAGTTAGAAGACCCCCTTTTTACCAAATGACCCGGTCTTATAAGTGATAACTTACGATAAGACGCATATATACAGTGGTCGCCATCCAACTTGATTTTCAGGAGGGGTATTTTACAAAATACCCCTCCACAAGGTTTTGGAAACTTAGTGCTTGTCCGCAATTTTAAAGCTATATACAATTTATCCGAAAATAGAGTAAACAGCTGGAAAATATGGTTTGCATAAAGATATTGATTTGTAATTTAGTCAAAGGATAGGGTTATATATTTGATTGTCATGATGTAAAAATTTGAAAAATTACATTGTTAAT
>JAQIWF010001348.1:0-12360 GCA_034694965.1 Ceratozetes gracilis | reverse complement strand
ATGGTAACTAATTGTGTGAATATTGACTCTGAGGTGGTAGACATCATAGGCCTGACAATAACTTATTGTCAATAACCAGATGATGATAGCAGTCAACAGTGTTCGACACAATCCTTTTGATTTTGGTTTGTATTTGGATTGTAATTAGTTTGATCTAGCTTCTCTTTTATAACTAAACCTTATGAAATAGGAAATGAATTGCACTGGTATAACTCATAAGGAGAAAATGAGTTTACTATTGGTTTACTCAGAGTTGGGTTATTTCAAAAAGAAATTCACTTTAAATGCGAAACAAAAGTATTTTATTGAGAAATATGAATGAAAAATGAATTTTAAAAATATGTTTACTTTAAATGAGAAGTTGTCAGCCGAGTCCGTGTGGGACCCAGACGTCGACCCCACAGGCCTGTCGACAGTAGCCAGATGCTTTCTTACAGTCAAAGGCATAGCAACAATGTTCGACACAATTCCTCTGTTGATCAGTGGTTCCTCTGGAGTCCCAATTGCTGTCATAATAAGCCTTTTCACAAACATATTTCTTGCAATCCATTTGATTGTTTTGTTTGCCGAACCTATTGGGCACTACATTACACTTTCGCCGACACTCAACCAGTTTTCCCCAATTCCTGCAGTCAAAGGCAAGACAACAGTGAGCGATGCAATTGCATCTGTCCCGTGACTCGTGACAGTCTTTACCCTCGTCAAAATAGCTCTCCGTACAATTCAGGCGACAATTCCCTTTTGTTATCGTCTAGTAATTTAAAAATTTAAAATCAACATGGTTATATCACATCATTTTAATTATTTAAGAACCTCTCCTAGATATACAGGTAAAAATTATCTTGATCTTTAAACTTTATAAGGTAAAAGTTCTAACCCTATCACCAATAGTAAATTATTAAGGTGAAATTATGAAATAATTTTAAAATGAACTAGGTTGATAGTCCATTGAAAAATAGAATCATATAATTACTAAAAAGCGCTTTAAAATTGTTAACAAAATTACTTAAAATTACGAAATGAGATGTGATTTCTAAACAAATGAAAAAAATTCGTTTTGAAATTACCTGAACATCATTTGTAATACTGTTTGACGGAAGCGATTCTAAGGCAGGTAAAAGACAGTGAACTATTCCGGCGAATAGTGTAAGCGTTTTCTTGATCATTGTGGCACTGGTGCAATAGGCAAATATCATCACAACTTTTATCCTAACCATTTATGTAACATTTCAGTCATGAACTAATTTTTTTCCTCCCAAACCATAGCTCTTGGCTATAGATTTGAGTCAATTCACACACGAATACAGAAGAATATAATAGTTTTGTGAAAATGAAAACCTTTTTTTGCCAGAAATGAGGTAAAGGCTATCATTTCATAATTAATTATTAACTTTTCAATCACTCGTGAAGTTCGGGCAGAAATCCATTTTTGAATTTAAAGCCAAAACTAATTTATCACAAAATCAAAGCCATAGTTAAATATACTGTGAAAGAGATCACAATCAAAGACTGACTCCACTTCTGGTCATTGAAACTCACAAATTAATTATACATTTCTCAGTGTTGATGACATTCATGTGAATATTGAAACTCTATTTTTGTTCAAATCTGTTCAATGATATACTCCTGTAATAAATGAACTGATTTTATAACAAAATAACTATTCTTTGCTTTAATCAGTATTTAATAATAGGTTTGCTTTTTATGGTTTGCATCGATAAAAATCATTTTCAATTTGGTTCACAAAGAGTGAGATAAATGTCTTTATAAAAAGTTTTCTCTCAAATACATGGGATAAACAAAAAATCCATTGAAAACCTGATTATACAAAAACATTGTATTCAATGATTCATTGAACGAATGCTTTATTTCACAACAAAATTGTTTGAATAATGTTTTGCATAACTTTTTTCACATAACAGACAATTAGAAGTCAACTAATTTTAGAACAAAATGAAGAAATTAAAGATATGTTGAACTGAGTTGTCGTCAAAACAAGTTTTAATAGCAAAACAGCACTGGACTGGACTGGGATTGCATAGAAAGTATGGAAAGCCCCGACATTCGGGACTTTACACCACAATTAAAACATATTTATTACACTATTATTCACTCCTATTATTGTTATCCTCTTTAAGAAGTTTAAGTCATTCTCTCGTTTCCCCCGAACTTCGAGTCTAACAAACATTTATTAAACAAAACTCAAGAATTTGATTGCAATGAATCATAGATTCAAAGATAAAATAAGAATATTTGACAAAAATATTTTCAATTATTTCTGGAAATTTTTCCACTGATTAATGAGATTTGAATAAAAATAGAGATAAAAGTACCACAACTATATTAATAGCAAAGATGAATTCATGCTGACTATTTCAATTTTTAACAACATTTATTTATATAAATAAAAACTTGTCGGGATATTGTCAAGGACAATTTTAATTTATCAACATTTATTATATTAGCATGGATGCTATTAGAGATGACAAGTTTATAAAATAACATTATAATCTAGGAAATTAAATTAATTAATATAGTTTATGCATCTGATATTTTGTGCTGTTCCAGCACCTTGGCCAACATTTCTGACCTGGACCTCAATTTAGCACTAACTCTCTTATTGGATACGAATTGTGAGGACTCAGCCGTTTGTTCCTCACTTTTGTTGGGATTACTTAAATCGCTTTCAGACAAACTCTTCTTCCTCTCTGGTTTGACCCCTCCTTTCGGTATATTTTTGTTCTTATTATAGTGAACGGGTGGTGGCGGAGGAGGAGGTGGAGCTGGTATTGTTGGAGGTAAAGGAGGCGGAACTGGTATCGCATTAGTTTTTGATTTTGGAGAGTAGGTGCCGATCGAGAAATTAATATTAGACTTTTGCTCCGGTTTACTGTCTTTCTGATATGTGATCGCCTGAGATGGCGGTCGCGCCATAAATTTGGGCTCATCTGTCTTCGGTAGTGGCGATAAAGTTATGATTTCTGTTATGGCAGAGTCTGGAGTGTATAAACCACTGTTATCTCTTGTATCATAGTCATTTACGGGAGTACTGGGAGGGGTAACCATTTCCCTCATTTGTCCGACCGATTCATCCATTTTCAAAGAATAGAGTTTTGGTAAGGATTTAGCGATTTGTTGCTGTTTTCTTGATTTGGGTGTCATTCTCGGTGGCGGCGGAGGTGTATCCGCAGGAGTAGAGGAATAGTAGGAATAGTTTCGATGCATTTTAGCCTCTTGTGGGGAATAATCAGGAGATATTTCCCCTCTAAGGCTATTGTTTGCTGTGCTGTTTGTATCTGATTTGAAGGAATTCTTCATCGAATCCATGTGTGAAGTGATGTCTTTCATGTAAATGTGATTCTCATACATATTATCTGTCATTCATTTGAATTATTGTAATCAAAGTGTTTTCAAAATTATATTTAATTGATTTAAACAAAAAACAATACATTTAAACAAATATTGATTACATAAATACATCACAAATAGATTTAATATTAAAAATATATTAAAACATTACTTGACTTTAAAGAGACATTAAATCAGAGGACAATAAAAAACATAAGACTTAACTCTGATATACATTGGAAAGCATTTTGAACTTATTGTCACAGATTTGATAATAGTGTTAATCGACATCAATATTACCATTGAGTGTATTCTCATCATTGAGTTGAGTGTCGAACTCCTTGAGACAGACGACGGCGTCGTGAACTGATTTGTACAAATGCTCTGTCGATATGTCCTCAAAGAAGCCCTCTTTGGCTAACATACTCTCCAAGTGGACCTGTATTCCAGACAACACCACTTTTATGCCAAACTCTTCAAAGGCCTGAATTGTTTTCTTCAAAGTCGTTATTCCAGAGAAATCAATAAATGAAAACATCGAGCAATCGATAACCAAATATTTGGGAAGTTTTTCATTGAGGGCCAGACGAGTCAACTTGATTTTGGAAAGGGTTTCATAACTTGTTTTCTCAACCTTTTCCACACTTCTCTTGTATTCTTCAGATTTCATAAACTTCTTAAGAGAGCTATGATTTGCATTAAATTAATAAAATTCTAAAATTAATTACTATTTTATATGAAATGACATAAAACTTACGTAACATTTATATCGCATTTGTTTTCCAATTGATTACTAAAGTATTCAACGTTTGAGAAATTCAAAGGACCGCACATTTGAAAAATTTTGAAGCCTTTGGGTTCTATCACTTTATCAAACTTATTGATCGGCACATATATCTCCAGGTCATCCACTGTACCCAACAAATAGATCTTGGGTCTTTCAGACTTATATATCAGTAATAGTAGGGAACAGATGAGTCCGATGTATATCCCATAATCGACACTTATAAGCAATACTGACCAGAATGTAATTAACCAGATCATCTAATAATGTTTTTATAAATAAAATAATTTTAGCAATTAGTTAAATACCCCGTCCAATTTGGACACTTTCCAGAAGCGCCTGAATTCACCGATTCTTGTGATGAGCGAAACGAGAGCTACAGCTATACAGGAGCCCAACACACACTTCATAATAGAAAGAGGTATCAGAATTATCATGATCACTTCTTAACTCTACTTACAACAGGTAATTCTTCAAGGTACTTTCCCAATGCCAATATAACAACCACAATACAACAGCAATTGACAAGACTAACCACTTGAGTCTTTCCACCCGCTGTCTCTTGCAGTGCACTTCTTGGCAGCGAAGCGGCTGCGGGTATGCATTGAAAGAAGGCTGACATCACATTTGTGGCGCCCATTGCTATCATCTCTTGATTGGCATCGGGTTTATAGCCATGTTTTTTGCCATATATTTTGCAAACCGATAAAGTTATGGTATACCCGACTATTGCAGTGGCGATGCATTTATCCCACATAATTGGAAAGAGTTTATATTTGGGGATTAATGGGACCGGAAACCTATCAACCAATCATATCATCAAACAATGAAGAGATAAATATTAGACTCACCTGTTTCCAATTTGATCCACAATATTAACGTAATAGGGTTTACCCTTTAATCCCATATAATTGGAGAACAGAGTCCCACCGATTACAACACAGAGTTCAATAGGAAAGGGTGTTTTGATTCCCGTTTTTGCAGTCAAAGGATTGACTACGAGTTTGAATATTAGAAGTATTGAGAGACAAACTCCAGATATCTTAAGCGTATATAGATTGACCTCGTCCAATCTTTCAAACACTTCTATTATGGCATAAATCAAATTGAAAGGACCGCTGAAGTGACCCAAATCTACACCCAATAGATATCTGATCTGAGAGAAGAATACAATAAAAGAGGCAGAAGTTGTGAAACCACTGATCAGTTCTTCGGACATAAAATTGCTGATAAAACCCAATTGAAAGACACCGAAAGCAAATATGTAAACCCCGATAATGATGGCCACCATTATTGCCACCTCTATGTTCTTTAGACCAAAAAATTCATTCGTTGAAACCGCTTCTGTCGCTGCCATCGACCCAACAGTAATCAACTCTAATGTTGAAGTACTGAGTGATGGACTCACTGTTGTGGGTATATAACCAATTGGTGTCTTGTCTTCTGGTATTTTCAACTGATTCATCACTTGTATTACAATATCACCCGTCATAACACCAGAGACAATAGCAAATGGTCCGAAGGCACAGTGCATACCAGTGCCGAGAATCGTATAAAAAAGAGCAGGAAAGAACGAGGAGTATAAGCCATAAACAGGAGGTACGTGTGCTATTAAGCAGTAGCCCATACCTGTCCAACAAATTGAATTTGATTTGTAAATCAAAAAATGCTCATAAAATGACACATACTTTGGGGCACTTGGAATATGGCAATAGTTATGCCGACGAGAATGTCCGCCAATATATTCTTCTTAAAATCATATTCTGGTAACCAAAGAGAGATTGGAAACAATCCCCTCAATCTCCTAAACCAGGCTCTCCCGGAACAGTCAAACCTCAACTTTCCAAACTTCTCTTCGGTTGAGGTCGGAATTGGAATGAAGTCATCATTGAATTGTGAGATATTATAGGCCGTCCTTTTAATACTCAAAGCTGGCGATGAAGGAACCCTTCCGATTGACTCCAGAGTTCTCACTCTTTTTATTTGAGGAGAAATTGGTTCTTCAATCTTCAAATTGGGTGGTTTTCCGTTTCTTTTTGCCATTTCTCACAAACTATCAAAACATTTTCAAATATTCAGACCTTAACTTAATTTAAAAGCTGTTGAACTGAATAACAGTAAGTCTTCCCAAATGATGACAATATATGAAAAAGTGGTGATTCAGCGAATAATTGCGATAATATCTCAATTAATGACTGAATTAATTGCAAATATGGAACACTTTATCGTAATTTCAAATAAAATGTAATTTATATCAAAGAAAACAATTAAAGATAAAAACGGAGTCCTTTTCTTATACTTATATAAGTATAAAATATGTGTTAATCAGAATAGTCTTGAAATTGTTATCATTTTTCTGCAATAAATTTATTATTTTATTAATTAATAAAATAATTATCTGTTTATCAAAATCTTATTTAATATCAAAATCCTATTTAAAATTTATTCATAGATTAGTCATCAAATTTGAAGACAATTAACGGATCAATGAATTAATTAGTTTTTATTATTTATCAATCATTTGTACTAAAAAATAAAATGTCTAGGCTTACAATTTTGCAGATGAGCTAGAAATTAATTTTATTGCCATCACCGCATTTATTACTGATAACTGGCCTTTTTATTTATGGTCATTCCAAACAAGGATATTATGGTTTGATTTAAAACAGACAAAAGTTCTATCCAGCAATTTTACAAATTTACTGGACTTTGATTTTAGATTTCACTCTAAACTTATAAAACTATGAATTATAACTTATAATTCACAAATAAAACTTGTGCTAGGTTGTCTATTATTAACAACTGCTGTATGATAATTATAAATGACAATATTGTTATAACAAATTTAATTTGACAGCTAGCACATTCTATGATCAGTGATCAGTAAGCCTGGTGATCAGTGATCACTGCTCATATAAGTATTTTGAGTGATAGCCAAGGTAATCTTATAAGTTATAAGTTTTAACTTATAAAGCAACCAGCGTTTGAAAATAGTCGACTTCACTCAAAATCATACAAATATCTACTTATATATTAAGTTATAACTTAAATAATAAGGTGATGATAAATTTATAAAGGTTAATATAAAAGGGTCTTAATATATCTTACAATATATTAATCAACTTGAGTATAGATTTCAAGATTAAGAAATGTCATTTTTAGCTCATATTTCAAATTTTGAGTTCGATTGTTATAAGTTATAACCTGTATCATTTAACCATTTAACTGGAATATGGAAATAATTCTAAGGTGGCTGTTAAATATTGCGTTCTACAGTTTTTCATTAACCTAATACCTACCACATCCCTGAACTAAAGTTAGTTATTTACAACATAATGGGAATCATATTCCTCTCAAATATCTCCAGCTTTTAAATACTTTTAAACACTTTGTTTTGCTTTTATTCATACATTTGACGCAATTCAGGTATAAATGAATTTAATAATGACATTAATAATGAATTAAAAAAGGTGATTTAATTAGAAATCCGCTTACCTTAGTTACTGGCCTCAAAACTCAACTTATTTGCTCCAGTCTTTTCAATAAACTACAGTCCCATTAAGTCTTTGTAGATAAATGAGACTAGGTATAATACTCAATATATACTAATTAAGGTTTCATTACATCCTTTTCTCAATTTATTTTATTACAGAATTAAACGAGTGATGAGTCACTGATGGCCAGTATTTTGCCATTTGTTTTAATAGCCAGGTATAGATTCGATTACTAAAATTAGCCTAGACTTTTTTCATTGAACTTTATTTAAAAAACAGTGAACTGAGTAAACCTAACTTTAATGGGAATAATCAATCAGAATAAGTAATCAAAATATTCTCTACCCTTTGCTTATCAACAAAAATACGTTGGAATATATGATTGAAATAAACTTATGATCGATGAATACATAAAAGCAAAAGTCATGACAACAGACATTAGAGATGCTATTAAAGGATCTGTTGCTTTAATAAGATAACTGTCTAAGACTAGATAAAGGAAAAATCAACATGGGATATTGTGACATCAATTCATAGAAATTATGGAATAATATGTCTAAAAGTAAGCTTTAAGTCTAAAGAAATTGGTCTAAACTAGTCTAAACTGGGTTCTCTATTTAACTTCTCTTGCAACAGTTGCTATAGCAGTTATTGCGTTAGAGATTTATTTTTAATAAATTATTAACAAAATTACCAAGATAAATCATAATTATTTAATTCATTTAACATTAATAAGTAAACATTGAATAAACAGTATTTACGGGAAATTGGGTGAAACCGTAAAACTATTAGAATATAAGATTTAATGGTTTGTCAGACAAACGGATTCACAAATCTGTCATTTCCTGGATTAACTCGTTGTGATAGTATTTAAGAACCTGGTCGATTTCTTGGTGACTGATGCCAAGCTCATCAGCCATTTCCTTGATACCACGGGCACCTTCGGGTGCAATTTTATAGCTTAAGACACAGAGACCACTCATAAAGTCGGGCACTTTATTTGGTTCAATTAAGTCGAATATTTGATCCCTGTTTACAAACTTAACTTTCTTTCGGGACTCATCAGGCAATAACTGAATCACAATATTGACAAATGTCGTCATAATCCAGGGAACACCAAACGGTATCAAATATTTGAGTCCTTCTGGAAAATGTCCCCGGATACTAGTAGTAATAAACCTTATCATTGACAGATCCCAGTTTGTGGGACTGCTTCCCGTCATATCCCATATCATTGCAAACCCTTTCAGAATAATTAAAATAGAATAGATTTGATTCTAGGCAAAATTAGTGTTAAATTCATAATAAATACCCTTTTCTTGACTTTGAATATCAATTTGATTGGTTATATGAATGAGAAGTTGTCGGACATATTCTGAAAACTTTTGGAAACTCTTGTAGAGTTTGATTCTTATGTAAATTACAGGCCGTCCCTCTCTGTCCTCACAATACGGAAATATAACTCCAATTTTGTATAATTCCCTGGGTAAACTTAAATCAGTTCTGGTGTTAACTCCAAAGCTCTTCCGCCATTTCATGGTATCCCTGGCCATAATGAATGCAGTGTCCAGGTCAGATTTAGTGGCCGTCAAAAATCGTCTCAAAGTCCAGTTATTATACTTCACTCTTTCCAAATCTGATTCGTCATATAAGTCCTTATTCTCAGTCATTTCAATGACCAACTTTTCCCTCAGTTTACTCATTACTATTGGATCACTCGATTCCATATTCAATATATTAATGTAATCTTTGCTTCAAAATTAGAATTTATTGAAATTTGGAATAAATTGTAAATAATTAACAAATAAATCAAAACTATTAATGAATTGCTATTTAAAGGAAGCATTTTCTGTGATTTAGATCGGAAAGTGATCTCAACGTCACATTTCAATGAATAGTCGATATTTCTAATGAATAGTTATATTATGACTGTATATATAAACAGACCAAATAAATGTTTCATCCGGTAACTATTCTATTAATAATTTTTAATGGAAAGTATTTTTTATTCCTCATTTAATATTAATTATGTGAAAAAGAAATATAAGTTAGGAACTGAATCACCCATTTACCCTGATTAAATATTTTAAAATATAAATAGTATATATTTTCTAAATATACAGGTTTTCTCATTTCAACTCTTTTTCATAATATTTGAGTAGATTATCGACTTCTTGAGTGGTGAACCCTTTCTCCTCAGCCATATCTCTTGAATCTCTGGCCCCTTTGGGTATATCCCGATAACTTTTATCACTCGTACCGCCCAAAAAGTCAGGAAGATTTGTACCATCGATGTAATCAAAAATTTCTTTCTTGGCTATAAACTTGACTTTATTTCGTGACTCCTCTGGCATTAGTTTCAAAGCAATGGAAACAAAGGGATTCATAATCCATGGAATGCCATAAATAAACAAAGTTTTGAGACCTCCCGGAAAGTAATTACGAAAACTACTGATCACGAAGCGAATCATAGAAAGATCCCAATTTGAAGGACCGGCACCTGTCATATCCCATACCATAACGAAACCTAAATTACAAACATTTAGAAATTTATGCCTTAATTATAATGTAAATAAAATTCAAACCTTTTTCTTGACATTGAATATCAATTTTATTTATTAAATGAATAATACATTCCTTCAATAGTTCGGAAAACTTTGGGAAATGCTTATGAAGTTTGATTCGGAAGTATATAACAACTCTTCCCTCTTTGTCCTCACAGTAGGAAAAGATGGCACCGATTTGATAGAACTCAGTCGGAAAATACAAATCATCTCTTGTGTTGACTCCATAGCTCTTTCTCCACTTCATAGCATCCCTGGCCATAGCGAATGCGGTGTCGACATCGCCCTTCGCTATGATAAGAAAGCGTTGAATAGTCCAGTGATTAGTCCTGACTCTCTCCAAATCGCATTCATCATATTCGGCACAATTAGCTGTCATTTCATTGACTAACATATCTCTCATTTTATCGATAATAATGGGATTATTCGCTGATTCCATAATTGACTCCATTTTCACAAAATTAGGTTAATTTAACGTTAAATCAAATCAAAACACCAGTAAATGGCGTAAACGGATACCAAATGAACCCTTACTTCAGAATTCCAACGCAACTGATTTGTGAATTATCTGATGGAAAACCCGTCAGATATCTCAATGTCAACCATGAAAAACAACTTACAGTTCTTTCAGTACTTCTTACAAATTGCTTCAATTCATTCAAAATTAGAAACTTTATTGAATAGTCTTACAACTTATTACATTTAATGTGTTTAACCTTCAGATGACTCATTCAAATCCATTAATGAAAAAATGTTTATTAAACAAAATTATTAACATTTTTGTGTTAAAATTGTTAATTATAACACTTAAGTTACAACACAATTGACAACAAAACTCATGATTCCAATAGTAATGCCTTAAATGCAAGGATATAATCAATAAGTGTTTATCGATTCCAAGAATTTTTATTTCTGATAATTTCTTACATTAATTCTTATATCCTATCAATAATTTGTTTATTATTCTATCAGAGATTCACTCAATAAACAGATGTTTTCTACTATTGAGTTAACAAATGAGTTAATGCACTAAATATTCACCTACCTTGTTTCACAATTTATGACATTTCATAACTAGTTAATAATTTAATAATTTGCATGCTAAAAATGTAATATAAATCATTTACGTCTTCAAGTATTTTCAGTGACTGCCATTAAACCATATTATGAACTATTCACTCGACTAATTCCCTTACTCGGGTCATATACCCCTTACCATCAAATAGTCTTCTGAATAACGAGAAATTTACCATGTAAAGTAAATTAAACAACTTCAAATTTTGACTTTTACTAGTTTTTTGTAAAACAAAGTAAATTAATAATAACAATGAGAGATAAGCAAGCTTCACCATTAAACAAGGAGTTTCTTAAATTCGGAAAGTAGAAGTTTCTTAAATTCTGGCCAAAATCTAGCATGAGTAGTGTATAACTTTAAGAATTATTTGTAAAATTTTCTGACACAGCTTTTTAACTTATCAGTGATTCACCCTTGCTCATCACTAATGATTAGAAGACAATACGACTGCTCTTTTGCACTGTCAGTGATTCACTCAATAAACAGATGTTTTTTAATATTGCGTCAAAAAAAACGAGTTAAAAGTTTTAACTTAAACACAAAACAATCTCTTACTTTGTTTCACAGTTTATGCCAAAGGTTTTCAAAATGTATTTGAGTGCTTAAAATTGGTGATGTAATTCATTGCCATTAGCTAGCAACTCTATTAAACTTGAGAATTCTCATTTACACTTACTTTTGCATGAATGTAAATGCATGCCCATGATAAATGTTTTGCTTTTCTACCTATTTTGTACTATTGAAGAGCATTGACTTATGCTATCTCCTAGCTAATTAATGTGTGAATGAACATGTTAAAAACCAGAAATGTAATATAAATTCATTTTCAAGTATTTTGAGTCACTGCTATTAAACCATAGTAGGAACTATTTACTCGACTTATTCCCTTACTCGGGTCATATACCCCTTTCTATCAAATAATCTTTTCAATAATGAGAAACTTAAAATATATACTTGTATAGCAGTGAAGTCCATAGGGCCAAATTTGAGGCCAAAAGCACAACATTTAGCATGCGCACATATTGAATTATAAATAATCCCTTTCAAATATATCATATAAATAATCATCAAGGAAGGATAACATTTTATTACTCA
>JAQIWF010001347.1:0-12361 GCA_034694965.1 Ceratozetes gracilis | reverse complement strand
TTCCAGGTCTACTTCACGATAATATGCTTGGTACATTTGGCACTTCCGGCGGATGCATGATAAATGAGACATTGAAGAGTAATACACTTTAATGATTACAATTTGCATGGTCCAAATCCATTCTAATAATGGGAACCATCTGTAGACTATTTGTGAAATTCATATTATTCTTATAATTGCAGGAAATCTCTGAAAACGCATTAGATTTACAACATTTTGAAACTATTCATGGTCCTTCTACCATATTTGGAAACATAGTTCTAAAACCAATCTATTATAATTACCTCGCTAAAATTATACATACCAGTTATAAACTTAAGTATACATTTGGAACCGATTCAGACAAACACACGTATGACTCAATTATCTCAGCTTATATTAAATGTTTTGGCATTACCTTGTTTACGTCCAATGTCTATTTAAAAGCAATTGGCCCTGTCTATGTTAGAACTAATTTTACCATTAATTTATTTGGAAAAAGAAATTTTCTTTCTGAAGGAGTATCCATGCAATTAAATGACTTGAATATAAAAATTATATTTAAATACTACTCAGAACCAGGCTGGATCAATTCATTATTGGCACAAATGCTTATCAAAAATCAAAATGATTCGGTAATAATATTTATTTTTTATTAATATTTTTAATTTTATTTCATTATAGATTGGTAGAGATGCTACAATTTGGTCTAATAAAAAATATTTGAGTAAGCCAAGTTTAGCAAGAAATGAGAAACCATTAGCTGAACACAAAAGATGGTACAAGCAATTTTATTAAGCGTTTATTCATGATTAAAAAAAATTAAAAACATTGTTTAAATTACAATCGGATTTTTGTAATCATTTTATAAATAAAATAAATCTTTTACGATGATAATGGAGTTGTATTGTAATATGTAGTTGCTGTAATTACATTTTCAACACGCTGAGCCTGTTCATGGTCCTTGATCACTCCCTGTCAGCAAAAAAGAACGATCCGTATATTAACGTTGTGATTGGGCGGAACGATTTTTTTGAAACATTGATCTTTGATAAGCTTGGACAATTGAAATCATTAAATAATCTCAGTCTAATGTGGTTAGTCGATGAAATACAATTATTAACAAGCTAGACATACGGAATTTCAGAGAATAGCATTTTCAATTTTAATCAAGTTTTAAGTTTTCTTTAAAAAGAAAAAATGATTTAGTAAACTTCCAAACTTTTGGTACCAAACATTTATCTAGTAATTTATTTAGATTCAAGTTTTTAAGCATAGCTTTGACCACATTTTAGGTAGATTTTAAATTTAAAAGTTAGACAAATCAAACTCTTATTCAATAAATCATAAGAATCTCTGAGTCAGGTTCTTTAATTTGAGTTAATACTTTTGTTGTAAAAGGAATCAAATACATTACGTTATTAGTAAAGGACAGAATGTATTCCTTTTGATTGTACAGAATATCATTTGCGTTAACAGATTGTCTAGGTGTTCCCACTTTTGAACGGTGGATTCAAATTTGAAACTCCCCCACATTGAAAACAATGTTAATTAATATCATTGAATTTGTGAGTAAATGTTTGTTACCCCTACCCTGTGTACGATAAAATCGAATGAGCAATCAAGTTTGTTTACATACCAAATATGCAGAGTTGGACTTACATTAAGTTATTCAGTTTTCACATCACTACTCATTCATTACATTTTACAACATGAATCAAATATGAATCACATATAAACTTGATTGTTCATTCGATTTTATCGTACATAGGGTAGGGGTAACAAACATTTACTCACAAATTCAATGACATTAATTAACATTGTTCTCAATGCGCATAACGCGCGTAACGCATATTATATTCTGTAGTTTAGGAACAAATGCACTTGAACATTTTGAACATTAAAATATTTTATTAAAAATTGACATTAGAATCAATTAAATCATACATTAAGAGTATTAATTGAATTTGTGCTTATTTTGACCAATTTGTGCAATGAATCAATGATAGAATCTTACAAAAAGTGAAACTCTTGTGTTTAGATTGATGTCAAACAGACGGCACTCACTTTATGTTTATAAATCTAAGAAGGTACTTTATCCTTTCCCTCTTTTGCCTGCTCAACAACTTCCTCCAGGTTATTGCAGCGAGGAATCAGTATTTCACCCATCAGTTTATTGAATTCGCTCAAATTGATCCTTACAAATTTCATTTCCTTTGACTTGTAATCCAGGTATGTTATTAACTTTTGATGGTTATCTTCATCTACCATGTTCAATTCAATTACTATATACCTTTGTTTTAGATCTATATTAAGATAAGCATATCTATTTAAGCATGAACATATTTTAAGTATACCTTTTGATTCAATGCTGAATAAGGTAAAATTTATACTCTTCATGTTGAGTTGAAGAGCATGCTCAATCTTTAATGGAAACGATTCTGTTGTTTTGAGAATCACTGCAGGATGTGTTGGGTCTGAGCAGTACTTGACCTCGTCCAATTGATTGAATGGCATATAGATATCCTCCATTATATTATTAGGGCTGAAAAGTTTAATACCACTCGAATTTATTTCAAAAAGACCTTTCTTCAATTTAAACTTGTCGATAAACATTGCCTTATACAAATAAGTGAGCTTGATAAACTCTGATAATAAATTAATTTCTTTGTCCAGGTTACTTTTCTGTTCAGTTAGTCTCATATTCAACTCTTCCCTCTCTTTGATCAACTGTTCCCTTTCCTTCTTTAGATCTTCCTTGTCCTTTTTCAACTGTTCCTGGTCTTTCTTAAGTAATTGCACACAATTGTGTTCTCCAGGTTTACCGGCAGTGAACCCACAGGTAAGACAAAATCTGTGCTCACATTCCTTGATATGAGAGGACATGTCTTCTAATTTGATGGGTTGTTGACATCCATTGAACTGGAAGTGACACTTAACCTCGAGGTCACCGATCACTCCATTCACTATATAATTGGTTTTAAAGACATACTGTCCGATAATAATCAGTTTTCCGGCACTTCTCGCTCTCTTTCTCATGAAAGGAGCCCTACATTCGGGGCACTCCTTGTTGTCGTAGTTCTCAATAGTATTCTGAATACACTCCTTGCAAAAAGAGTGACCACAATCGGTGGTGACTGCGTTGTCATATATGAAGGAACAGATACTACAACTCATATATTTGGCCACACTTTCAGGTAAATTATAGAAACAACCTTGGTCAAAACCACCAATTTCACTTACTTCCATAATTTGGCAAGGTTATTATTAACTATAATGTATAGTTTAGCCTCGTTAATAAAATTTGTTTGGAATTTAATTAACTGCTCTTTATTAGTTTTCAATACTTTCCAATGAGATTTCTTTGTTTTGATTTTACATGTCACATTTAAAATGATGAAATAAATACTACTTTACATAAATAACTATTTTCTTTATATAGTTTAAGTAAATCGACCCTATTTTCTAACTTATTTGTAAATTAGAAAATTTAGATTATTTATTATAAATTGCAAGAATAATTGATGAGCAGAGGTAGCATAGAAGATGGGCTCGCCTCATCCGCCAGCCTTTTTATTTTCGCTAGTTTTTCCTCCGGAAATTATGGTTATCTTGTTCATTTAAAATTCACCCAAGTACATCTTTAGATTAATAGTTAGCATTTTATTAAACATTTATATGAAAATTATAAAAATCATTAAAAATAGAAAAGCTATGAAATCTTAGGTAAATTATTATTATGAGTATTAATTAGTTAAACTAGGAAATGTGATTAATTGTTGTGCAGGTTTATGACAAGAGTCATGTATTTTTTGGCATTTAATGCCTTAAATTTGATTCTTTGGTGAACTTCTTTTGATTTCTATGTCAGGTATGAGACAAATCTCTTGTACTGGACTTCTGTCAGATTCCACTCCAATGAGCAACACTATGATAATTTAACCTAGGAATATTAATTGAATTTGTGCTTATTTTTACCATTGCAATGTTAGAAGTTCTAAGTTAACCTAAAGTTAGAACCTTACAAAAAGTGAAACTCTTGTGTTTAGATTGATGTCATACAGACGGCACTCACTTTATATTTATAAATCTGATAAGAATTAGATATATAAACAAAGCCTAATCTGGCTTCTAATAGGGGTGTTAGCAATCATGCAGTTGTATTAATGTGACGATAAAGTAATGATGTAAATAGAGTTGTTGTCATGACTACCACTGCATAAGATTGCTGACACCCCTATCAGAAGTCAAAGTAGGCTTTGTTTGATATCTAATTCTTGTGAGACTTATAAACACTTTAGTGATTTGTTTGTAAACATAAGTCAAACATTTTGTCACTTATTTAGTAATAAATAGAAGTGAAGATGAGTTCAACCGGTTTTAGTTATTATTTGGTAATCGTTGGTCAGTCAGATAACCCGATATATGAGTTGGAATACTCCACCAAAACTGCAGCCGAACAGAAGGGCACAGATCACCGATATTTGACACAATTTATAGCACAGGCGGCTCTCGATTTGGTGGATGAGTACGTGTGGACCACAAACAATATGTATCTCAAATGTGTGGACAAATTCAACGAATGGTTTGTTACGGCATTTGTCGGCTGCAACCAAACGGTTCGGTTCCTATTACTCCACTCTTCGCCACGGATTGACGAAAATAACATTAAATCACTTTTCCATGAATTATATGAATTGTACACAAAGTTTGCTTTGAATCCACTCTATGAACATCACTCACAGATCAGATCCCAAACATTTGACAAAAAGGCCCACTTATTGGCCAAAAAATATTTGCCATAAAAGTGTAAATCAGTTAATAATTTATTTTTGTTTTAAATTACAATTTATTTGTAAATAAAGTATAAAACAATTAAAAAGTGTTTGAAATATAAAAAAATAAATGTTTGGAGGAATGGCTAATAGTCTCCCCTCTCTATTTTGCCAATAAATTTGTTCCTAAAGGAGCCGTAGTAGAGGTCACCCTCACTATCGATAAAGGCTTCGGACACTCCATTGAATTGAGTGGAGCCGAGAATTTGTTTGATTTTGCCATTAGTTCCGTCCAATTTGACGACAGCACCGTTTTTAGGCATAAACTTATACATTATATGTCCCGCATATAAATCAAATGCCAAGATCTCCAGCGCGTGATTTGAAGATATATTCGTATTAATATAATCGACGACAAGTGAAGACAAATAGAGGGTTCGAGCGATTAGTTTGCGAGTGAGCGGCCAGTTTGAGAGGTGGTCTCTAATGGTCTTCCCCTCAGCTCTAAGCAAAAAAGCTCCGAACCAAACATCTCCGTTGCCGTCAATCCGAATGTTGTCGGGCTCTCCCGGAAGGTCTTTCGCGAAGATCTCTAAATCTTTGTCTTCAATTTGTTTATTATCTTTGAAAGCCTTTCGAATGGTTTGAAGGGATATCTTATATATCGTGAAAGTCATGGTTTCCGACACTAAAACATATTTATTGTCTTTTGTTATTTCAATGCCATTCGAAAATCTGAAGCCAGTCCTCAGAATAACACTTTTCTTAGTGTCCAAATCAAATGCAAATATATAACCGGTGTCTTCATAGTCGAGGACAGAATACGGCACTCTATCCAAAAGCCATTTAGTGGAGGAAACGGTTATGTAGACTATATTGAGCTCCGGATCGAAGACGAGATCGTTGTAAAGGCCTTTCACTTCACTATTATTGAAGTCTATGAGCTCTTTGTCACCTGTGCTCACATTAACAGCAAAGAGTCCTCTAAACGCATCCAAGACATAGAGATAGTCTGTTTTATGAAAGCGAAGTCCGAGAGGACGACCGCATTCCGATAACTTCCAGTACTCGTTGTCCTCTTCCAGAAGATTGACATTTAATTAATACAACGAATAAAATATTTGAATCAAATATTTACTACAATCGGTTTTAGTGCCAAATCGGGTGACTTCTCGCAATTTGAGGCTTTCCTTATCTATTTCGACGAGTCTTCCATCTGCGAGACCGGTATAGAGATAATGATCCCTCTCTGTCAGCGATTCCGGGCCATCAATCAATCCATTCAAAAGATATTGAGATCTTTGGGCCAATAAATTGTTCCAATTGTCTAAAGTGAGAGGAATGTGGTCCGTGTCATAACCCGTCGGACTAATGGGTAAATTCGGGAACAAATGATTTGGAAGTATCACCAAAATAAGGGCCAAAACAAATGTGAAAATTATTATATCGATAATAGTTTTGTAAATAAAGGAAAACAAACTCTTAATTTGAAAACCCATTTAGCCTTCAATTAAACCCTTAATTAATTCAATTAATATCACAATATTTGGCATAAATTAATATAATTAGACTAAAATAAAATGAGTTTTCAATGAATTCGTCAGCAATTGATGTGAACCGCAAACAGGACTCCTGTTTATCCTCTCAAATGACCTTCAATTGAATGCAACGAAAATATTATTTTTAAAATAAGACTCTTTTAATGTTAATATTTCCCAGAAAGCTATATCAATGTTCTTGCAATTTAGGACTTTAATTATTAAAGTCAACAGAAAATTAATTAATTTTATTGCACTGATTGACATCAGGAGTGACACAATTACTAATTCATTTCATTTTGTCAATTACTTCTCATTTATAGTCGGGATAATTTTAAGGATGAATTTAGAAAAATTGCCGACATTTACGTAAAAATTAATTGTGTTGAGACTATTTCATTGACAATATCTTCTAGCTCAGATAGTGCATACTTGGAAAATCTAATAGTCATGAGGAAAACTATCAAACCATACGAATTTGATTTCGTCAATAACAGGAATGGATAAGGGGAATATATAGCTAAGATTTCCCCCCTGTTGTCAAGAATTTTTGATATTCCCCCACTCCCTTCCCCTGTCGTGGATCGAATGATTAACACTATTGAACTTATGAACAGATACTAGATCTGTGGAGAAATATTAGAAAAGTCCCCCCTCTCTGATCCTTCCTATCTCGACTAGCTTGAACACCCCTGTTCAATTAATAGACTTAGTTATTCATTAAATTATAAAACAAGAAATAATTTAAAATTTAATTTCCTTAAAATGCTATCGAATTCGAGGTTTTCGAGTAATAATGAGAATAAGAGAGAAATAACTTATAAGAGAAAAGAAAACATTTTATTGGAAACCTAACATTTTTGAAAATTGATTGAGTGATACAATTGTGAATAGAAATCAAAAGGTTGTCATAAATTCTTCTAAATAAATAATTTCACTTATAGGTCTAATAATTTCCTTTTTTAATTCTCCCGAGGAAGGGATGGGCAAAGTTTCCAAAGTAAAGATCTCCTTCGCTATCAATCAATGCTTCAGTGACTCCATTGAATAGCTCTGAACCAAAAACTTGTTTAATTTGTCCACTTTTTCCGTCCAATTTAATAACAGCACCAGTTTTTGGTAAATATTTGGCGAGAGATTCCCCCGAATATAAATCTCTTGCAATAGTTTTTAATGAGTTAATTCCAAAAGACTTTGCATTAATGAAGTCAATGGCGACACCGAAAGAATATAAGGTTCGACCGATTGCTTTGCGAATGAATGTCCACTCAGACATGTAATCGACTAAAAACTTGCCGTTTTGTCGCACTGAAAACATGCCGACCAATATATCGCCATTGGAATCAAGTCGGATGTTATCGGGCTCTCCCGGAAGTTCCGCGAAAATTTCAATTTCATTATCAGTCAATAATCGGTTCTCATTAATGGCTTTATAAAGACTTTGAATCGAAACCTTTGATATGCCATAGCGTTGACTCTCTGCCATCAATAGATGTTTCTTATCTTTACTCAGTTGGAGACCATTTCCTAATAGCATATTATCTCTGAGTCTAACACTTGTTTTTGTGTCCAAATTGTAGGCAAAAACATAACCGGAATCATCGAAATCGAGTAATGCGTGCAATACTTGATCTAACCTCCATTTTGTGGACAGCATTGAAATATAAACCACATTCAATTTGGGGTCGAATTCTAGATCATCGAATCCAAAGACTCCTTCTTCGGCCACAGGAATCAATTCTTTTTGACCTGTGCTCACATTTACCCGAAACAAACCATTATAATAGTCGAGTGCATAGAGATGTCCGTCCTTATGAAATCTGACGCCTAAAACTCGACCACACTCTGAGGGCTTCTCTTTTGAATTGAAATAAAGTAATTAAAATGGAGTAGGTCAAATTAGAGTTGACAATTTACCACAAGTAGCACCTGTGCCAAACGTGGTTATATCTCTTATTTTAAGTGTCTTTTTATTGATTTCGACAAGTCTTCCGTCTGCGAGACCGGTATAAATGAAGTCATTTTTCTCAGCCAAGGATTCGGGTCCAACAATCACTCCCTTCAATAAAAGCTCACTCTTTGTGTTCAACAAATTATTCCAATTTTCAACTTTTTCGGGAAAATTTGTTTCATAACTTTTAGGTTCCAGAGGATAGCTTTTGAAAAATGTACTTGGTAGTAATCCCAAGACAACTGTTAATATCAAAGTATAAATTACAATATCAACACTTGTTTTGTACAAAAATGCAAAGAAGTTCTTCACTTGAAATGACATTTTATTCAAACAAAATGTTTAATAAACTTATAATAAACTGAAAAAGTGGTGAATCACTCTTCAAAAGACTGCCGAATGATTGCTTGATAAGTTTGACTGTTTCTATCTATTAGTTGAAAAGTGCCGTGAGTTTTAATTAAAGGAAATTTGCAATTCAGCCTTGAAATTGATTCGTCGGAGTCGTATCCTCAAAAGCATTGATAAAACAACAATCGGTCAATCATTGGTGATAACAGTGCAGAAAATTTCAAGGATTTCGAATTAAATTTTAGTATCTATCAAATTTAATGTTCACTGAGTTTCATTCATTCCGCTCTCTGACCATTAGGTAAGTTAATATTCCACTTTAGATATTAAATGGGTCAATAAACAACTTATCATCAATTATTAATTGAGGATATTTTTTCAACCAATTAAAAATGTTTGACTCATTTTAAATGAAAATTGAATGCAAAGTAAATTCATTGCAATAAATAAGTCTTTAATGATATCACAGTTCACTCTTTTGCTTCAATTTTAAATCAGATTCTGGCTTAAGATTTGACTCCATTTCTGATTTTGGTTTAAACTCTGTATCTGATTCTGGTTTCGATATTGAATCTAACTCTGGTTTGGGCTCTGAATCTGATTCTCGTTTGGATTCTAAATCTGATTCTGGTTTCAGGTCTGAATGCAATTCTAGTTTGGGCTCTGAATCTGGTTTAAGAATTGGTTGAGTTTCTGCCTTAGATTTTGAAGTGGATTCTGGTTTAAGATTAGTTTCTGATTTAGACTCTGGTTTTGTTATTGGTTTGGATTTTAGCTCCGGTTTAGTACTTTGTTTAGCACTTGATTTCTTCGATTTCTTAGTTTTAGTCTTTTTCTTCTTTGAGCCACTTTTTGATTTACTCTTCATTTTGGGCATTGAATTGGGGAAATCATAATCATCCTGATCATAGGGGTCTTGACTCTGTTGCTGTTGCTTTTGAGGACCGAACTGAGGGTTTTGTAAATCGAAGGGCTCGTAAGGAACGTATGCTTTGGGTTTCGATTTCTTTGCAGATTTTTTCTTTTGCTGTTCGATGTATTGCTTCTTCTCATGTGTAAGTAGAGGTCGATTGAGGTGTGCTAATAGTCCCAGTGTCATTTTGCCAATATAATTGTTACCGTATGAGCCAAGATATAACACTTTACGATCGCCAACAATCACTTCACGGACTTCGGAGAGAAGTGTTGTTCGTCCGTCGGGTGAATGCAATGACTGAATAATCTTCCCCTCGTGGTCCAACTCCACGGCCAGACCATAGTGTGTGATCGTATAGAACATTATTGAACCGGTTTTTGTTTTAAACCCTAAATTAGTAAGAGTTGTGATACCCGTCCATTTGCCCAAATATTCGATAACAGTTCCCAAAGTATATAAAGCTCTGAGCAATGCTTTTCTGGTTTTAGGCCAACCACTCAAATGGTCAAGGGCAAAAGATGGGTTTTTATCATTCCGACCCATTGCCAGCGCCACCCAATATGTCTCTCTGTAAGGATCAGTACTTCTTCGAATGCTTCAAATAAATTGAAGGTATTTAATGCATATAACACCAAACCAATAATAATCAGGGGGTACCCAATGGGAGAGGGTTCTCAAAATCTTTTCCCTTACGTTCAAGATTTTGCAAATTTCTCTTCAATTTTATAAATAAACTATACTAATTTTGGCCAAAATATCCTCCTTCATGAAAACCCTGGGCATTTCTGATTTAATGTAAATACATACTTATCTGGTTCTCCGGGAAGATTATATGCAAAGATATCTGTTTGTCCCCTCTTATCGCCATCGATGTAGTGCTTCATAATTCTTCTGTTATTAAATTCACAGATAAGAAGAGCGCTCTTATCGTCTGTGAGTTCGATGCCATTCGGGAATCCCAAGGACTTCATTATTACGGAAGCGTTCTTTGTTTTCATGTCATATCTGATAACTCTTCCACTTTCGTCGTGTTCTCCAACCGTATAGAACACTATTTTATAAGTTTGAGCACAAATATTGAATAGAGTGAAAGAGTCGTACCATTCTTTAGGTCCCATTTATCGCTCACATCTGTGAAATATATGGCATTTTCGTCCTCATTGATCACCAAATCGTCCAAAAACTTGGGTTTTCGATCTCCGATAACCTTTTTCGAAGTCAATATTCGAGTAACTTTACCGTCGGTCACATTGACTGTATGTAAGCCATAGTAGGCATCGGCCACATATAACATTCCTTTTGAATCAAATCTCATTCCTTGAGTGCAATGGAAAGATATCAACCAAATTGTAAAGCATTTCTATAGAGCACACACCTAAAGGACGGCCACATTTTTCTATTTCCCAGGGATTTACACATTTCTTTGGATCACCGAATTGTGCGACTGTTTTGTAGTGATCGTTACGAATGCGAACAATACGTCCGTCAGAGACACCGGTATAGACATCACCTGTTGAACAAATGAAGTTATCCTGTATATAGTCAAACTAATTGAGAGTATATGAAAAGTGCAAATATAATGGATATGAATGCTCTACCTTTCCATATAGCAAGAGATTCGGGTCCTATAAGTTCGTTGACAAACAAATGGTCCGCTTCTGAAAGCCTGTTATTAGCTCTGAGGGGACCGTCGAAAGTCTCGGGTAGAGTGAGACTAAAATTGAGGAACACTTACACTGAAAGATGTGTTTATAAGTTAGAAGTGGGACTCACTTATAAGAATTGGGTTCGATATCCAGAAGAATATTCGGTGCGAAAGCAAAAAACAAGTAAATCATAAACGAATGAAAGAGCACTTTAATAGATTTGAGCAGAAATTCTCCAAAATTTCCCATAACTTCATACAATTCATCAAAACAATAGTGAAATCAAAGTGATGTCAAATTTGGAAAACATTTGTTTGAGAAACTCTCAAAATAGTTGACCCGATAACCAACATTAGGACTGAAGTCGTTTCTATACAACGAAAGTACTCATAAAAAGTGGTGCTATTAGTACCTGTCAATGATGTACAGCACTATTACAAAGCTTTATTCTCATCGACCGCTTATTCTTAGCACAATCCAGGTGTTAGCGTAATAACCAGTAAATTTCAAACAATCTTATGTAAATTCCTTATGACCTGGAGCATTGACCATTCTATTAAAGTGATTCATTTAAACAGTTCTTCCTAGTCAAACTTTTCACTCAAGTAAGTTTTCTCAAATCCTATCAAACTGTTATGTAAGACAAGGACCACCTTGGTGCTTTTATTGAGTGCCAAAGAGAGAATAAACAGTCATTTGGACCAAACATAAAAATAAGTTACATGAAAACATTTGTGTTGAAACAAAATCAAAATCAATAAATCGTTTCTCACAACAGTCGACCTGACTTTCACTCGGAATATAAAATACAAATTTAATTAAAACTGAATAAAATATTCCGGTTTTATGTTAATAAACATTTGATTAAACATTACATTAAATGAGATTTGAATCTGATTTCGGAAAATAAAGAATTTTCTTAAATTTTAGACAAATTCTAAATATTGCATATAATCTCAATAATTATTATTCTATCAATTGACATATTTGAACATGTTATTATAAATCGTTTTGGTTATTTCCAGTAATTTTTCCCTGTATTCTGTTGTCCTTTTTACCCCTACAGCCAACCACATAAATTTATAAGGACATAACTTGATCACTACAAGGACCGGTCATTTATTACTTTGAAATAAGTGTTAGTTTAATCAAATAATTAAATTTTTTAAAAACAGGAATGCCCAAAGCTGAAGTTCAAGAAGAGG
>JAQIWF010001346.1:0-12364 GCA_034694965.1 Ceratozetes gracilis | reverse complement strand
AAGGGACAATTTGTGACAAACTAATTGGAGACATCTGTTTTCATCGACCTCTACCTAGACCTTTGATTAGCTTGCAATATTATGTTAATGAAAAACCGTTGATTAGTCTCCGCCTTCTGGGATTCAAGTCATTAACAAATATCTAATTTAAGAATTTAGCTAGCTTAAACACTATTATCAACTCCATTGTACAATAAATGAGGAGAATTGTGTTCCCGAATAATTCAGTAGATTAAACATAAACTGACGTCATAGAAATCAGTAGAAAAGTTATTTTTTCTTACTTTTGCCCAAAGTTATAATTAAATTAAGATAATCTCCGATTACATACTCATGAAAATCACTTTTTAAATTACGGAATGAAGTTTGGGAAGATTCACAAAATATGTACGCTATCGTAGAGGGGGAAGGTGTAAGCGAAAAGAGTACAAATTGTATAATCCAATGCCTTACTATTGCGAAAAATTATGCTTTCAGTATTATTGGGAAGGGGGTCTTGATCAAAATTGATAAAACTTTTTGAATTTTTGATGTTGACTTATTCTATGAGAAAAGGACCTGTTTTCATATGAAACAGCAATTTTTGAAGGACTTCTTCATATTATTATCGTTTTTATAGAAAAACCAGAGTTTCGATATAAAAACGTCTTCTCAATCGTCTTCAGACATATTTGAAGTAAAGAAATATTTTTCATATTTTGCAGTCAATACGAAAGAGACATAAATTAGTTTTCTTTTTATCAGGAAATTGTGTTTTTATCGCATTCTTTTGAAGCAATTATTTCTTTTCAATTCAAGAATGGCATATATTTTATGTAAAATTAAAGTATTTTATTCTGTGCTAATTAATGGCTAATTATGAAATGCATACTATGATTGATGATCTAGTTCCCCTTATTTTAAAGAACAGAAATAAATTTTTAAAATTTAAAATTATTAGAAAAAATAAGAATAATAACTAATCATAAATTGCATTCATTATCACAACCATAAAAACACAAATAAAAATATTTCATTCAATTTGTTAATTAACTCTCAAATAACTTCTTGTGAGTCGTGATTGAAGTCAATTTAAGTGATTGATTCATTAAAATCATGATATTTCAAACTTAATGCAATGTCATTGCATTCAATCGACAAAATTCTCGTTAGTTTTGTTTTAAAGATTGATTCAATTGATTTAAACTGAAGTCAAAAAATATTTAATTCAATCCATCATTAATTTTCTGGTAATTTAAGAAATATTCAATTTAGTTTATCAATTAAATTCATTCTTGCAATTATTTAAATGTTGTTTTGGCTTAAAATAACTTGATACTAAAAAAGACCATAAATTGTATTTTGACATAATAAAAGATAGTTTGAAATTTTTTTTCTAACTTAAATAGGCACCAAGATGATGTACAAAGATAAAATATTAAAAAACGATTGTTTTGCTATTGAAATGAATGAATATTTCCGTTTGTATACCTTTCTTAAGTGCAATAAGTTACTGGGTGAATTGTTGATTATGCTTATTCCCAGATCATTAATAAATATGTTATAACCATAAAGTGAAAACGAAATTTACTTAAAACAATGAATAAATTATCAGTAAATAAACTATTATTCTCCAAAATGAAATAGATAAATAGGTGCAAGTTATTCTTTTGAAAACTTTGATAAATAAGTGATAAAATAATTTTATGATAAAATTGAATTTCAAATTAAGAAAAAAAGTATATCAAAAGGAGAGAAAAGGTATAAAATAACAATTATTATTGTTTGAATGCAAAGGTTTTTACCGGTTTGAGAATATTTGCCAATTCATTGAACGCTAATATGGAGTATATTAGAAAGAGTAGGAAATATGCATAAACTCGGATCAACTCCAAGTACTGCTCCTTATTGCTGATTGAAATGACGACAAATTTGATCAAAGATGAGATGACTGACCAAAACCAGAGTAAAGTCAGAACTAATTTAATGAAAAGTGATTTTCTTTGGCGCACAAAACGGTTCAACAAAACCAATGCTATGAAAGAGGATATAAGACTCGATACTTGAGATAACAAATCAATAATAAAGAGTTTTTTAGACAAATGCCAAATCAAAAGTAACTCTAAGTTTAATACTAAGTTCACTGAAAACACTGCAAACAACGAAAATTGTTTCACTATTTCTTCATTGTATGAGTGAAGGAGTTTTCCCACAAAACTTCTCGGATTTCGGCGTTTTTTCGCCGAATTAAGTACTGAGTTATCATTGATTGTCGTATTTGGCGATGAATTGGGAGTAGTTTTCAGATGTTTAAAATCGACAAACTTTTTGCGTTTAACTAAAATATATATCATTAGTATTGAAACAAATATCAAATTAATAATTATTGACAAAAAGTCTATTTGACAATAAGATAACGGAAAGTAATGTTCAGTTTTTTCATTCAACGAATTACTTTGTGATGAATGCGAGCAAAACATTTTGTAAAACAAAGTTTTAAACAAACTTTTAATTAGTCACAAATTATTACACAAATTGTAGCCATGTCAAGTGAAGTTGACTTTGAAAAAGTACATTGCTGAGTACACGGTGTTTATCTGTTTCATATTTTTGTCGAAATAATCGGAGAGAAATTGAAATCAATTTATATTCACAAAAAGACAATCAGAAGAGTCTTCTCATATGATTGAGACCAACACGAAGTCTGACGAATGACAACAAAAAACAGTTGTCTTTCATTACACTACGCCTGAGTGACGTTAGACAAGAACTGCTCAACACTTGTATTATGCTCTAGAGTTAAGTACCCCTCACTTGTCCTCAAATAACTCTAGTGATCCACTCCTACCCATACGATAAGATTCTCACTTATAAACACAATTCGTTATTCTCTCACTTATTATACATTACTATAAATTGGGTACAAATTCACTCAATTATGTCATACATTAGATTTGAACAGTTTTTTGGTTCACAAACATTCAAATAACAGTTGTGTTAATCACACGACTCATAATAAAACACTAATACAAAGGAAATTTAATTTATGATCTATGATCCAGGCATTCCATGAATTACTTTGTTACCATTTCTAAGTTCAATCAATTCTAATTTTCTTATCACTCAATTTTTTCATTTATGCAAGAAATGAACAAGCTAGTTTATTTGGCAAAACTACATAAACAAATTATTAACATTTAAATCAGGGTTCGACAAGGGAGGATCAGCCAAAATACTCCCTGTAGGCAAAAATTTTGAAACCCCCTCTGTTGCAAAAAAATTAACATTTCAGGTATACCCCCTCTCCCTGACAAGTAAAGCGATGTGAGTTTTTAGGGTTTTATTAGGTTTAGGCTTTTAGGGTTATTTTAGGTATACTCCTTGACCCCCCCCTCAACCTGGAGTCGGGATCCTTGTCGAACCTTGGTTAAATGCAAACGAATTTGAGTTTTCGGAATTGTCATTAGAGTTCTCTGCAATTAAATTAATCATGCTTGATTATTTAGAAAAATTTGGTGAAAATATGTAAGGCCTGTCTTATGGCTCTTATGTCTGTATTATCCCACGATTAATATGTTATGAAACTCGAAACAAATCAGAAATCAATGAAAAAGCAATTATTTGTGAGTTTTTCATTACTTACGATTCAAAATCCAAACAATTTGTGATTTATTGTAAATTTTGAACCAAATGTTCTATTTTTACCTAAAGATACTTGACTTTGATTAGTGACGACCATTAATTCACATGCTTTATTTTATGGTCGATAAAAAAATATTGTGAGCTATCAGTCAATCGATCAGTTGTTGGGAAACTGAGGCATAGTTTCTATGTTTGGTTTGTTTTGACCCACATTTCAATTGATAAACAATTCACTGCTATTTCAATGCCTAAAAAACGTGTTTTTCATGCATTCCAAGAATCAAACTAATTGAGAGCAAATGATAACTATTTTTAAAATTTATTTATTTATTCAAATTCTTGCGAAGAGATTTCTGATTAATTGCCAGAAATTTATTTATAACTCACTATTAAAGGCTTTCAATTTGTGAAATGAATGATTAGATAAAGATTTTGCAAAACTTCAAACTTTAATAATTTTTTCAGTTTTATGCTTTATATGAATTGGATGTCAATTTTCAACATTTCTATTCGTGAATTCGCTTCAAAACAAATGAGATTTCAAAACAATATTGAGTCGAAATTCGAGACATTTAATGGTTTTAATGGGTTTCGGCTTTACTTCAAATTTCAAAGCATTGCGTAAATATTTTTTAAACTCTAATTCAGACATAAAATCAGTCAAAATATGCCATTATTTGGGAAATTCAAGCTTTGAAGAAAAAATTTCCGCCGGAATTGTAAGTATCGTAAAATTATTGGGATATTTCTGATTTCACTTTTATGTCGAGGTTTTTATTACAGAGTAATAAATGTTTTGCCATTAATTTCCATCAAAATTTTGAGTCTTTTTTCTCATTCAACTAATGAAATATTGATTGAATTTAAATCAGTTTTTATGTAATAATTTCAAATATCGTTAAAAAATATTGCTTTTCGATAGACTTGGAATGGATTTCATATCAAGATTTTAAATGAAATTTCGTTTATAATTATGATATCATTTCAGCGAAAAAGTTTTAATCAAAGTATTTCTGACAAAAAAATCGATAAAAATATAATTTTTAGACTAAATGTTGAAAATAAAATTCTCATAATTAAAGGGAAATCAAAATAAATGCAAATTTTTCGCTACGGTTTCCCAGAAGTGGTGGAGATTTTTGAAACAAAATCAGTGGTAAAAAAGCGTCAAATAAATCACTGTATGTCTGCGAAACAAATCTCAGAGATCAACATCAAAGTCTCTTATTTTGTTTTATCTTATTTTTATATCCCATTCGTTATCAATTAGTTCTTACAACTTTTAAAACGGACTTTAAGTCTGACGAATGAGTTTTGAGAACTAAAGAAGAAAACAGTTTTTAAAAGGAGAGAAAGAAATTCCTCTTAATTTTTGATTTTTATTTTTAGAGTGAAAAACTATAAATTCTTGTCACATGTCCTCCTGAGTCAGTCCCAGAGTGAAAACCGATCAGTTCTTCTCTTACCTTCAATTCTTCTTCTCTGATGTCTGTCCCCTTCTGTTCAAAGACTGAGTAAAAAAGAAATTTTACATTTTGTTAGATGTCTTCAATTGAATTAAGTCTTGTATCCATTTATAGCGCTTTTCTGACAAATTATATGTGATTTCCAACAAAATCGTGATTATTAAGAGAATAATTAACGAGGAAATTATTATTTGCGATTTCATTGAAAGATTTACATTATTGAATAAATAAATAGTAATTCAGTAGTCATGAAATAAAGTTTCTTTTGTCATGAATTAGACCTCACTTTTAACCATTGATTCTGTTCTCGATTTTTTCATTATTTTTTTAATTTCCCACCTCTTTTTGATCCATATTTTTATATTTTATTAAAACTACTGAACAGTAAATTTACATTTGATTTATAAAAGTCTCTTAATTACAGTTAATTTAGTTTTTTCTCTACTTTGCGTCAAATATGTGGTTCTTTACTTCATTCTATGCTAAACTTGACCTTATAATTAATGATGAATTATCTGTTAAATACAATACTATCTCTGATTTGGATCAGATCTGAATCTCATTCATCTTGAGATCACCTTAGAAACTGTTTTTGAAATTTAATTTAGATTTAATGATAATTGCATTCAATATATGATTTAATTACAAATGTTTTTACCAACACTTGTGTTGACACAAATCAAATTTGGGATCTCCCCTCCAGACATGTTTGGCTCCGATTTTTTTAACTCTCAGTTTTGTTTTGACTAATTAAATGCAAACTAATTTTTTTTGGAGGCTTTTGAAAAATTCTGAATCCATTCGTCAATAAAATCAAAGACAATTATTTAGACTTCACTCGAAATTGCTGTTAAATATTGCATAAGAGCACAAAATAAACCATACATATAATTTGTCTATTGTTAGCTAATTCAGATAGCTTTCCCTCTCCCTCTCCAATACTCATGGGATGAAAAATATCTTTTCTCTGGAATTCATTCCTAAGTTTAGAAATATTTCAAATGAATAATAGAATTGAAAACCAAATGAATGGTTGAGTCAATAAAGGTAGGCAAATCTTATGAAGTAGAGTATTGAATGAAGTCACAGACTAAATGATAATATTATCGAAAGTATAGTACGATAAAAGTCTGATTGTTGTGAATAGACAGCCGTCAAAACATCGGCAGAGAGTCGACACACTCTCACAGTCATCCCGACCAACAATTTATTCATTTTTAAGGCTTTTCTCTCTTTTCATCTCTGGTCTGATGATAGTTTACATTAATGGTCTGTTGGCTTTTCTCATGCATACACTATGAGTTGCACAGCCACAGTATGGGGTGCTCCTCAATGTCCTATCGATAGACATCCGCTTAATTTAATTTGAATATAAATAATAGTGTTTATGCTTTACTTTTCGTGTCCTATTCTATGACTGTATATCCTCCTCAATGATTATCTAAACTTTAGGTCTGAGTCCTGAGTTGTCAAACATGGTATCGCCCGAACACACGATTCATTAGACCCAAAAAAATCATTGTTAGTGATGCGAAATAAGGGAACACATGTGCTGAGCGCTATCATATGTGGTGCGCGTTCATAACTTTTGGCCCTGACTTTGGGTGTGAGTCTCAGATATAATTAAAGTTAAAGACCAGTCATGAGTCTGATGATGAGCTTAAAATAGTTACAAAATGTTAGAAATGGGCCATAAATTAAAGAATAAATATGTGTCGGTTATGTCAAAACATTTGAATTAATAGATTTGCTTCTTTTATTCTGCGCTAACTTTTTTATACAATTTTGAGTTCAATCAACTAATACTTGACTTCTTATAAATAATTTTATATTTCTATCTATTGGAGAATAAGTTGAATTATATATTCAAATGCCATTTACTTCAAGTATTTAAAAGTTTGTTTTGCTTTATTGGTTATATTCTATAAGGAATTGTTTTAATACTTTATCATGGTTAATTTTAAACTGAAACACCAGTTTGGTAACTATTGAATTCGACCCTGCTGGGTTAGAGTGGAGATAAAATTAATGACAGAGTGATATTCAATCCTTATTTATCCTGTATATTAAAGAAATATTAAATTACCAATAAATTTATTTTTTTATTTGCTCATCGACAGCGCCATTGACGGCATTACCTAATGCTGGGCTCTATAGGGTGACAGTTCTCTGTAATTCATTCTTGAATTGTGAATGAATTGTAAGCACAAATTGTATAATTCACACATAAAATTACATGGATGAGGTTGTCAGATGAGCAATCAAAATTGAATTATTAAATGTTCAAGAATAAAAATTATTTAAATAAATAACCCTTCAATTGATTGAGTGCCTATTTGTGTTGATTTTGCACAGAATTAGTGAATTCCCCTCTTATTTATTGTTGCATTTTGTTAACAAGTGCAATTTGCCATTATCAAGGTTGATTTTGAAAGAGTTATATAAACAAATTAAAAAATAAAGACTTAAAAAATACATTATTTAATCCAAGAGTCAAAACATATAATCTATTATTTCGACGATATTTTCCTTCACTTTAATTAAGCGAAAAAATCGGAAAATACTGTTAACTCTTATGACATGAAAAGCAAATCGTTGTGATTAATAACAGGTTTATTTAGTAACGAAAATCAATAGCTGGGTATTAAATAGTGAAATTCTGAGCGCTTGCGAGAAATATCAAAGGTTTTATAACGAGCAAGCTTATTTTTAATTAAACGTTAATAAAATGCAATTTTATAGCCTTCAAAAACATGGGTTTCACTGTATTTTTGGCCGTAAAACAAGACAACAACTTTTGTCAATAATTAGATTCAAAAAATACACCTTTCCTTCAGTGCAGACGAAGGAAAGGTATGTTTTATTTGTTTTCGTAACTAAAGTCTCGCAATTTGAGTCACAAAATAGTTATTCACTTTTTTGAGTACTTTTTTGCTGTGATTCTCGACTTCAGTACACAATTCAAGGATTGGGTAATAAATGGATGAGTTGGTGAACCTGCACTCTATTATTCAGGAGAAAGTTATCACGAACATATCATCTTGCAAGTAGTCTATTGGCAAGTTTTAACTCGTTTATTCTCGACGAGACTACAGGGATAAGTTTGTCAACATTTTGAGTGAAATTCAATAATTATTTTATTTATTCATAAGAATTATATTACTTTCCATTAGTACTGACTTTTCGATGGTTTATCAAAACAGGAAAAACTATATCAATATATAAATATATGTTTTAATGCAAATACAGTCGAATCTATTTTTTTACCACAATTTGTTTGCATTTATTATAGTTATCTTGCAACTTCTAGAAGTTTTCAAGGACAATGGTTAAATTTAGCTTGCAATTGATTTCGAAAGAGATTGGTTATAGATTCGGTGGTTAGAAAGGGTGGTTACGATCAGTATAGAAATTGAGTTTGCTAATTCTTCGAGTAATTCATCAACTGCAATTTGAAATAACCAATCAATTTATCAATTGTTTTAAATAGGATAGTTTAGACTTTGGTTACTTTTTCTTCTACCTTTTAACTTTTATCTTTTAACTTAGGGTCGACCATACTAATGTATTTTTCAACCCCCCCCCCCCTTAAGTTCAAGTTGAAAGGCCAACCCTGTTTTTACTAATTATCTAGTTCAATTTTTAAGCTGCGAGAGAGAGAGAGAGAGAGAGAAACTGTAATTTTCTTATGGCATGTAAATATTTAGATTATTTTTAACTTGATAATTAATTATTGGTATCCTCTTCCTCAGCGAAATTTTTAACTGGCATTTATCAATCACTCATTTTTATCATTTATAATTTTTATCAAGATTCTTTAAATAAACGACAGATACTTACTTTGCAGGTTTGTTCCTCTTTTGGTCATTCCATACACTGAATGTCAGCACAGAATATAAGGAATTGAGTCAAGAAATCAATGCATAAGTTTTTCACAAAACCCTTTCCGATGACAATGTTTTTCATGAATGAAATGTCAGTACTTTTTTCAGATCCAGAGTTCAGTCAAAAAGTTTTATCTAACGAATAGATGACACAAACAGTTGATTACTGTCTCAGCCGGGAGTTATGAGTCAAACAATGTGTGAAAATGTGGGATATTTGCAGATTTGGCCGAATTTGGGCGAAATCTTGAGGTTATTCTCGGAGTCTATTCTAAAGAAAGTAAATCTCAAGAACTTCGAGACATTAAAACAGGGCTCAGAATAGCACTGATTCTCATTCAAAGCACTGCACACGACGTGTGACGCAAACGAACGGTCTGACTGTCAAACACTGACTGTGTGTTTGGGCTCAGCACTCGTCTAGCAATCAAATACAGGCAGTGCTTCAAACATGTGATCATTGATTAGTTTCACTGCCAGAAGAGAGACGCCGTTTTACGTATGAGAAACCTAAATTGAGCAACATAAATTACGCTCATGATCAATTTACCCACTTAATTTACTGAATATACCTTGAACACAATCAGATTTTCATATATAACCCATGCAAATTTTGTATGTAACAATGTTACACTTCCAAATGCAACATTTTCTATTTTTAATTTTTGTAACATGCTAAATTTGAATTCAAAAGTTACTGATCATTACTCCTTGGTCATTAGTAAATAAATATCATTAAAGTTATTTTAATGATAAGTTTATTTTATTCCTGTTTATTCTTATCGGCGATTAATTTCGAAATAATTTTAATCGAGCTTGATAAAAGGAAATAAAAATTATTACAATGATTTTATTCTGTCATTTAGAAAATGTTCAAGAGATAAGTTCCTGCAGACATTGGAAATAAACTTGGTCTTGTGATATTATCTTGTGATAAAGTGCATGAAAAGTTTGTACACCTAGATGGAAGTTTTAATATTGTATCACGATAGTTTATGTACTCAGAATAATTAGCATTCTATTTGTTTAACATGATAGGCATCACCAAGATGATCACCAAGCTTATATCATATGATGAGCATTTTTATTTACCCAGAATGATTCACACATCTACTTATCTGATGTCAATGTACTTGAGATTTTCTTGATCATTCAATTTTCCTTGTTGGACATGCATGATCAACTTAATTTATTCAATTTATTGTACATAAGGAAAATGTTGTGAATTTCCCCCCAAAACGGCAAAAATCTTTGAGATAAGCCATAAAATGTTCATTTCTTTCATATATTTTTATTAGTTTTATAACTATTTTATTAAAAGACAATTTTTTCGCAATAAATAACTTAGCGATGAATAAAATGAAAAAGTCATTCAAAGACTAGGAGGGGTTACCCAATGGGGGGCAAGAAAAATAACCCAATTTTTATAAATTATGACAAATCTCCCCGAAGTAGGAAAATCTGTTGATTTAAGGAAAATTTGACATAAGATCTATGAAAATAAGATACAAATAAAATAAAAAGTTTTAGATATAATTTTAAGCAAAACCCCCTTAATCTCCCCCTTGAAGATCATGGATACCCCCGGCCTGGGAATGGCATTGAATTTCTTGTACAACGATTTGTGTATAATATTTACTTAATAAATATGACGCCAAATAAATAATAATAATAATAATGGCATATATTTATTGCCTAGTATACGCCAAACTTAGCAATGAACAATTGATATAAAAAATTGAATAATCAGAACACATTTATTTTCCATCTGTGAATAAAATGCATTTTTTCTTATTCCTATTATTTATAAAAATGAATGATATCTCGAAAAAATAAAAATTACAAAACAATCAACTGATAGAATGTCCGCAAATAAAGGATTCTGATAATAAATAAGGGATGTGCAGGGTCATGGGTGTATGTGCACGCATAGGTGCAGATTAATAACAATTGTAAGTAAAATGAGCTTGGTATATTAGATTAGTATAAATTATAAAGGTTAAAGTAATAAGTAAATGGTTAATCTAGGTAAAATAATAAAGCATGTATCACTTACCAACTAAATTGATTGTGCTCGATGAAATGAATATATTGCTAGACAAACAAGCTTCTGAGCTATCTAATTTTAAAAATATATTTTTCAAACAGTAAATGCGTCAATAGTTACCCGGAAAGTAATACAATATTTTCAAATTACCATACTAACCTAGCTGATATGTGAAAGTTGATCTGTAAAAAATCAATTGACTTGAAGCCCACCCAAAGCCCACCTCTGCTCTGAGCCATAATTGCGTTTATTTATTTGAGATAAACAAGTCACAACTTTTTCCTTCTCTTGTCTAATCTAGGTACAATCACAAGTTAAACACACAGTTTCTCTGTAGGCATATATTTCAAGATCACCCAGTTATCAGGAAAGTTCGATTTATTTGTTTATTCCAATTATAGTACAATTAGAAGTCGGTCTCAAATTTTATTTAATTATCTAAACTTTCTTCCGATTCTATTCTTACAAGTTTTACGTCAGAGACGGTCAATGATAGGGAGGAAATCAAAACCTAATGTGACGTCATTTAGCAATTGTTACGCTTTATATTTCAGCAAATTGCCCCAGGTGGTCAATAGATTATGCTTAATGCACTAAATTGCGAGATATGCCAGGGACATTAGTAAATTAATATTTGATATTAAATTGACGACCAAGGTAAATTACTTTTTAATAAATAATGTAGGCTTAGAATTATTGCTTTATTATGTTGTTTTCATCTAAAATTTGCTAGATGCTATTTAATTTCCAATTATATCGTCTAGGTACAAATTTGAGAAAATTAGCTTGTTAGAAAAATAATCGTGCTGAATTGCGATATATATGAAGTAAATGTTACGTAAAACAAAAATTGATAGTTGATTTTGTTTTTTGTTGCTTGTTTACGACGATCCACTTGAAGATAATAAAGCCATAAACCCTTTCCTCATATATTCTGTGCAAAGTCCTCATAAAATGAGCTTAAATTTGAATTTTAAATGAATTGTGTTTTCAAACAAATATTAGGAAAATAAGAAGCGATTCATTCGTTTAGCGATCAATAAATGTTTTGTTTTTACCTTTTTATTCACTTTTCAATAAACCCTTTTATTGCGACAACAAAAGTGGTTATGAATAAAATTTTGGAAATTATCTCCACTTTTCCACCATATGCTAAAGTGGCCAGGGTGTTGCTCCCAAACAACTAGCATACAATAGAAATAGTGTTTAATTTAACACAATCTTGGTTAATTTAGTTTAAAGTTAAAATTAAAAATATTAGGCTCTCCAGAATTGGACCAAGATTAATAAATCAATTTTAAGGTAGATTTATCGTGTTAATTTAAACATTAGTTACAGTTTAATAT
>JAQIWF010001345.1:0-12370 GCA_034694965.1 Ceratozetes gracilis | reverse complement strand
AAAACCTTAGGTGGAGGGGTATTTTGGCAATACCCCCCCCCCTATGGCTAACCCTACCCTTAGCCATGCCATGAGTTGTATTTGCTATTCATCGAATTCTTATTTGTCAAAAATTATGTATCAATTGATAGAAAAAATTCTTAACCAGGTAATATTTGACAATATCAACATGAAATTCTAAAATATTCTAATACCTATTAAAATATATACATGTATGTTTGTATGTTTAAAAGCGCACCTTTTTAAATTCTGGTGGGGAGTTCCTCTAACCTTTCAAAGTTTTCACAATTTGATAATCACATTAATCTATACTCAGGTCTATTGTGCCTTAAGTGAGGGCACAAATGAAGTAACGATTTTGAAATTTCTTCCAAATTATTTTTGTAATTGATTAGCTCTGGGTGGGGTAAGCATACCACTGAATATCACTGAATTATGCCACCTGTTGGTCACCCCTTAATTTCCCAAATTCCTGTATAAAATTCAAATTAATTTCTGTCAAAACAAGGAATTTCAACAAAAGAATATTTTATATCAAATTTCAAATTAAAATTATATGTTTTTTTTGGAAATTGAATAAAATTCTCGTAAACTATTGCTTAAATCAAAATAAAAAGTGTCATAAAAAGCAAAAATCAATTTACATAAAAGACTATTCAATTGATTTGATTGATGAGAGAGCTATCAAATCAAATATGTTAGTTGTGGTCAATTTATGATTGAGCTCAGCATAAGTGTCCGGATTCTTCCTAACAATCAAGTTTTTGTATTCATATTTGATTTTAATAATAAATTTAACACAAATTTTGACTAAAATTTATACTTTCAATCCGTTTCTCATTTTCACTCATATTTTCTCAATATTTTTGCATAATTGAGATGAAAAAGCATATGATTTGATGAAAATATATAAATCAAACACAATTTGAGACCCAATTTCTCCATTATTTAGATCTCAATTATATACCGAAGCATTCGTTTTCACAAAATTGTATTTCAAATAATTCTTAGATCGAAATCAATACTTATTGACAATTCATATAATGAGTTACACAATAGAGTCCATGACCTCAACCAAACAGAAATACTTCTTTGTATTCGACGAACATTCAAATCAAAGCCTAATACGAGAAAAAAATCACTGGTTTTTAGCTTAACTCTCAAAACATTCTTGTTAAACCTAAAATTTAACGAGAAAATTATAATCTCTAAGACATTGACAAGTTTCTGGCATTAAGTAGCAAGGAAGCTTTCAATTAACACCAAATTCTATATAATTCAAAGAGACGGGTAATTTAGGATAATATTCATTTCATTGTATATGTGTCAGCGTAGGGGAGGTCAGGTCAGGTGTCACTTCTCCCTTACCTGAATAACAAACAAATACCGCGTTCATCAAAGATATTCAAGGAGTGAGAGACAAATACTATGTTATTAATATCTCCCAGTTTTGACATTACTTTTGCATTGATGGACACACGTCTAAAATATCATTCCAGCAAATATAATAGGTCATTTTTTATAATTAACTCTAAAGACTACTTGAGATTATTCGAAAATTATATAAATCGATTGTAGAAACAAAGACACTAGCTTAAATTAACCATTTTACCTTGTAGAAAATGGACAGGCATGTTAAAAACCATGTTTTAGACCATATCTGCAGTGTACCTTGATCATCGCTAGGATCAATCAATGAATTGTTTGGAAGATTGACTGATAGTACTTCCAAAAAAGGTTTGCATAAATCATTTGCACGTTTAGTCCCTTTAATGAAAGTAATTTTACGCACATTTAGTCTTCACTTAAAGAATAAATCAATACTTTTCGTGACAAACAAATCTACAAAAATTGATATTCAATGTAAATTAGTCGCCGTTTTATTTGAATAATTATAAAATGAGTATAGTTTTAAAGTGTGTATAAACACCATGCTTATATTCCAGGCATGAAATTTGTTTTTCTTGATCGCTGTTATTCGTGAGATTTATTTTCGACAAATTAAAACCTTTTGCCTTAAACTTGAAATTTAAATCATTTGTAATCTTCTCAAAGACTTTATCTTTTTTTAAACCCCAAAAATATTGAGATTTCTTAGAAACTAAACTATAATTTGAACACTATCTTAATGCACCATAGATTAAGATGACCAAGGTGTTTTTTCATAAAGTTTATCACCGAGTTTTTAATAAAGGATTTATAAAGAAATCCTTTAGTCATTAAAAAGCATCCGGGTTTGTTTAACTCGGGAAAGTGAAATTGATTAATTATGAGAATATTTGTGCATTTACCTTGTACAAATCTCTGATCCTGGTTGTCTTTGCTATTTAGTATTGACGTTAAACTCATGACTGAATTTACGTTTTGATTGATTACCGAAAGAATGCATTTTATGGTTAATCCGTGCGATTAGACTGCAGTCAAAAATATTTAAATAAATCATTCAATTTCTCAGTTAAACCAATAATTAAATTTCGATTTATTTGTTTAGTAACTCAAACAAATGCTTCAATTTTTCTCAATGTCTCTAAATATTTGTTTATTAAATAACTTTGAATTTTATTAAATGAAAGAAAATTTATTTAACGTTGAGATCCATTTGATTGTTGTCTTATAAGAAATGCTTTAAAAAATCAATTTATATAAAAATTGAATACAATTTCAACTCGAAATTCAATGCAAATATCAATCACTATTTAAAAGCTATTTTCAAATGATTTATTGGTCAAAGAATTTTGGGAAATAACTGACAATTTTGTCAATAATAGCCTCCAAAAGAGGGTTCGCTCTTTTCATTGAGTTTTTTTAGACCCAATCAAAAGAAAAATGCATTTCTCTTATGACTCGACCCTTGACTTCACTGAACTCCAAGATCTAAATTTAATGAAATACTTTTGAAATGTTTATTGAACTCAATTCGTGAAAAAAAATTTCTATTAAAAGAAGTGAACAAAAAAACGAAATGATATACAAATCTAAAACGTTTTTGTTACTCTTGGTATTTGAATTTTTGTGAAAAATCCAAGGTTAAATGATAATTCAAATGCATCTCGAAATAGTTTTTGAAAAGAATTTAATGGTTTTTCCAATTCTTTGTCCATTTTGATCAACAGTAGATTTCGAGGGAAATTTTCGACAAAAATAGCAATAAATTCACATTTATTTTAAGACTAAGTCCAGACTCAGACTATGCTCTTATGAAGAGTAAGATTCAAAGATAACTCAAATTGATATTAATTTGTTTCAAAAGGTAACTTTTTATTGCGATATTATCAATGTTGTTAGTCAATACACAAATTTATCTAGTTAATTACACAAATAAAAACAAAAGAGTTGCAAAGTGTCACAATCCTGGAGCCAACGGAATGAACGCACTTTGCATCCAATCTGTCATAAATGATGGGAATCTTATACCTGGGTCAACCGGGAGGAGAATCCATCCAGTCAGTTTGTTTAAAGTGAGAGGACCCGCCTCTATTGGCACTAATATCGCGGGTAAATACGGACAACATTCAGATGAATTGAATTGCATTTTCAATACAAATAATACTAAAAATACTGAATTCTTAAACATTCTTCTGCTTTGACTTCAAAAATAATGACTTAAATTATCGCAGCATTTATAGTGAATACCAAAAAGAAGAATGAGTTCAATGAAATGATCAAAAACTCACTTCAATTGATCCGGATTCTACTCAATTCAATTCATTTATTTTAATTTCTGATCCCAAAGTCAATAACCAAAGTTTGTGTTATAAACAGTTTAGTCTAAATAGGCTTTAAAAACGGAAACCAAATAAGTAACTAATTCTGTCCATGCTCACTTGACCCAGAAACTAGAGAATTAAGTAAACAATTTTTACAAACAATTATAACTACAAGTTTCTATCCATCACTGATACACAAGAATGTATGCTCTAATCTAATCTAGGTTGTTTGCTACAATTTATAATCAATTTTTTATGGAAAGCCTTTTTTCGAGTGATTGTACGGAAGTTTTTTTCCCTAATTATCAATAAATTCCTATCGATCTATAATTTAGTAAACTATGTCCGATGTTATCACATAATTCTCTTTATTATATTTCCAATTATTGATACCAATCTCACAAACCTTTTGATATTTCATTTATCCCTTTATTGAAAACAATCGAAATAAGAAATCATAAACTTTTAAATATATTTCATTTCTCTCATTGAATGCGAAAGTGATTTCACTTTGGATTTAATGATTTGTTCCCTAATTTTATTGTTTTCAATAAATTTATCCCAAAATAAGGTTAATATCTTTTGAAAGTTCAAATCTCTGTTATAAAACTGCAAAATATCCCTATTTTTTAAATTGAATTTCAATGATTTGAATGATAGAGAAATGCATTTTTTTCAAATTGATTTTACGATGTGAATGATTCAGATTATTATTGGATTCAAATAATTGCTTGATAATTATCAATAATTAGAGCAATTAAGGCAAAAACAATTAGTTACTAATTGAAAAAAGTGTATCTTTCAAGAAATTGTTTAATTAGTTATTATTCACTCATTAATTGTTTTGTCAATCAATGAAATGCACGAAATTGTGAACTAATTATTGGTTTCATATTCTGAACCAATAATTTCATATTTGGAGTGGGAGTCAGAACTTGACTTCAAACCAGAAATCTATAATAACTTTCTTTGGCTATTGTTATGCGATTGAGGCTAAAACCGAATCACAAACCAAAACACTTTTCACATCTTTGGCTAATCCCTTGTTATGACCAAAATTATGTTCAAAAACACAATTTAAGTCAACAAAAAGAAGAATCTATTTTAACAAAAGATCTAATTCTTTGAATACTAAATGAATGAGAAGGTAATGTCGTGATTGCAATGACACTGTCCAACAATTAGTAAAATAACAGGATAAATATTCAAATGGGACTAGTTAATTGATTTGACTGCCAAATTTGCATAAAACTCAATTGATTTGAGTAATTCTTATTTTTATCCGAACCAATTGAATAAAAGCATTCTCTGACTGTCCTCAATACTTTTTAAGTATTTAATTGAATAGGCTTGGCACTTTTTAAAACTTTCTACGCACAGAGTAATTAAAGTAAAAAATGCTGACATTTGTTTGTTTGTGTAATTCAATCGGAATAAACACCTTATTCTGTCCTAATCTGATGATTCACTAGAAATAAATTCGCTTAATATGTGAGTCATTTGATTATAAGTAAAAATAATTGCAATTTAATTACACGAAATGCTGTTTCAATTGAATATAATTATAGCATTTGAGACAATAATCTAATTATTTTCCGCTATTATCTTGAGATCAATCAATATATTGTAAGACAAGAAAATGAAAGCATTTTTTGGGTTTTAATTTGAATTAAATGTGTTTTAATTCAAGTTTGAATCAAATATACGTCTGAATGGTGTAATCAAAAGCAAATTATGTCTTATTCTGAGTCTTAAATTAACTACAGTTTTGTTATTTGAATGTCAAATGAATCGGACAATAGTTTGAATGTAAGTGAACTTCAAATTAATCAAAATATTAAATTAAATACGAATTTAATTATCTTTTCATGTCTTGTGGTCTGAAAGACAATAATGAAAATCGTGTTCATAACTGTTGGACAACAAAACCCAAAACAATATTTAATTCTCATAACAACAACAAAATGAAAGTCTATTACTCTTTTGGACTTTAATTTAGACTTTAATTGGAAGAGAAATATAAAACAAAATGATTTTTTGTGAGAATAGGAGACCTCAATGACGTCTAGAAACACTTCAGACTATTATCATGTCTATAATTAGTGTAATCTTGCTTATTTTATTAAGAGATCAAATTACTAATGCAATATACGTCACTCAAATTGTGTGTAACTTGGGGTCACCTAGATTATTAATTCCCAAATAATTAGACTCACCTTCACGACTCCAATCCATGATATTTCTCAATGATTTTCCCAATGATTGCAAATATTTTCAATTAAATCGAAGTAAAATTTAATTACAAAAATTAGATATCAGTCGACGACAACTCAAATCTGAATAAATTGAATGGAAATCAATAAAAAAAGAGAATTCTTTTAACGAATTGAATTTCGATAGCAATTATTCCCAGCAAAAAACAAAACTATTCGGAGTCAAAATTCTTTCAACTAATGATAACACTTTAAGCAAAAAAATAAATCCAAGAAATGTGCAAAAAATGTATTAACTTAAGAAAAAGAGCAAAACGTGACCTTAAATTGCATGAACACCACTCGGATCACACTTTGGAAATGATAATCTCTGACCGCAGATCATATTAATTCAAAATGCATTATATTCTGGGTTTGAATGCATGAAAAGACAACAATTCAAGTCTTGGTTCAACTGATGGTTAATTGAAAAGTAAAGTAAATAAAAAGTATTTAATTGTGTAAATAACTGACACCTGAAGAGCTAATTAACGACTGATCGGTCATTCGGTCACATAATTCATATGATATTTCATTAAATTTAATTCAATTACTTGATATAAAAAACATTCAATTCTTCTAATTGTTTGATTCATTCAATTTTATGATTGACTGACAGTTACTTTGCTTTTTTACCACATTTCATACCATAAACCCAGGGTTTCTTCCGACTCTCCCTATCCCTCTCCTTCTCCTGTATTTGTTATACAAGAAGTGTTTTCAAACTAACGATAAGACACTCCGATTCTTCATATCTTTAAGCAAATCAGACAATAAGTCATTAGTAAAGAAGAAAAATGAAAACCTTAAGAAAATAATGAGTAAAATCATTACATTTGCAACAAATAAATGCATTTAAATCGCCATAAATTTACTTAAACTTAAATTTGGAACAAATTATTAGTCCATCGAAAGCATCGAAATGAGTGCTTACTTTCAAAGAGAATGCCATTCATAACATGAGATCACTTTCAGACCCCTTTATTCTTCTTCTTATTATTCTTCACTTTTTTACCATTTCATACACTTTTTCAGATGATATCACTTTTATTCTCCGGTCGTAACTCTTCTGATATCAAAAGTGTATTTAATTTCAAACAATAAGTGTTTTCACTTTTAAAGAGATTCCAAGATTTTGCACAAAACTTATGAATTGAATCACAAATCAATCTGAAAATAGTCTGCCATTTGATAATCAGTTGATTTCACGTATATTACAGCAAATCTCAATTGAAATTAGAGTTTAATCAGAAATTTTGTGTATATTCTAATTGATTAACACAACGATAAGTCTATTGGAAAGTGAATAAACCAGAATAAACAATAAACTAGGTTCTCTTGTTTCAATTGAAAAACTACGGAAAAGAAATTATGTGAGAAATTGCGATTCAAATATAATTTATGGGAAAATAAAAACTAAAAGAAAAACAATATTTGAAGTGTTGTTCAAACTGTGTCTCAATTCTGGCCACCACTCCATAACCAGAAAGACATTAGTCTACAGAAAACAATATTAGTTTTGATTTTTGATTATTAAAAATCAATCGATTTGTAGAGATATTTGAGAACTGCTTTACTAACCGCTCGCTTATGCGTTACTAATCAGATGTGGAAAATGTTTGTCATAATTAGTATTTTTAAAAATAAAAAATTAATGCTTTCGGAAAATTTAGACTAATCTTCAAATCCACGACTAATTATTACCTTTCAATCAATTTCTGTTGTCATTAACCTGTCTCTACATTTGATTTAATTTACTTAATTCATTGACACATACATGAGCTCCCAATCACCAAGATGTCTTACATTTATAATTGAACTGGTTATTTTAAATAAGATGATACATCATAAACCCCTTGTCATCGACTTTATTCTTATTATTAAACTTTTCCCATAAAGTTTCCCACGAAAAATCCTTATCTTGATGAATATTAGAAAGTAAGACACCCTGTTCATTTCAACAAATATGTCATATTTGTCAACAATTTCGCTTAACATAATTAATGCGATTAACTATTTATTTTGTTTAAAAAAATGGGATATTCATTATAATGATTATTCTAATCGATATGCGTTTAACTCCTTTCCCCAAAACTATTGTTTTATTTAAATGATTAATAATAGGAAGCGATTCGAGAATAACTTGAATTTCAAATTATTTTTTTGCGATTTGTGTCAGAAGTGAAGTCAAAACAAAACACTTAATTAAATAATTGATTAATTATTGAATAAATAACGACAAAAATGAATTGATGTCTGCTTTACGTCAGACATTGATTTTAGAATTAAATTATCGCTTAATTTATTAATATTTCATACAATTCGTGATTTCACTCTAAGTTCAGTCATATATAAAATAATCTATTAAATCCTAAACTTTAATATTAAACCTATTAAGGTCATTTAGTGATGAAGATTTAGCGTTGAACTAACGAACGACGCATCCTCTTAGATAAACCTGTATAATTTGTGAATTATTAAAACTCTATCACAGAATTCATAATCAATTGATTGTAACACTTTTATCTGTTAATGACCAGGATACCCTTAATATCTTTTTTGAGAAACCTGGTCATCTATTAAACCTTCTCTCCATATATAAGAATTTGGTTTCGATATATCACTCGATAAGAGTTTTATTTCCAAATATTCCGAATATCAGATCAAATGAAGTCGTTTAAGGATAGAGCCCTCAGGCAGTCAGTCCTCATTCAGATCTATACTAGATATTTGAAAAATCCAAGTTCAAACATTGCCTTAATTTCTACATTTGGAACAATTTGAGCTCAAAATTTGCTTTTCGTGAAACACAAGACGATGAAAATGACATTGGTCACCCCTTTGTCTTTTATTGCGAGCTCACCTCCAAATAAGGATTACCTGCACTCGTTTTTCAAACAGAGACAAAGGGTGTACTTCGGAATCGATCACCAAAATGATCGAAAGTGAGCCAAACCTCAAACAATAAACACTGTCATTGATCTGATCGATACAATAGAAAAAGTCAATTAAACACAAACTGTATATCATTTGAGGTATAATTGAATTTTTTCATTGCTTTTGTTTAGATTTCAATTTCTTTGAGTCAATGAAATTCATGAAAACAATACTCGAAAATAAATTATAGTTTCGGCGAAAATGAAATCCCATTCTTCGCTAAACGGTATATAATTTCGATTTCTTTTTGAGTGATTGATTAGATTCTGACCACAATTGAGATATTCCTGTCTTAACAAGACTCAAGAAAAGTTAATGGATGAAACTTAGCTAATGTTTCTATTAATGGGAATTAACATTGAATCAAATGATACGATCAAAAGTAGAATTAATTCTTGAATCAAACGATTAAAGAACAAGTATTTTGCGGTTTAATTAATTGAATTCTCGATTTAAGTAAAGTGTTTTATTTTATTTATACTCTAAAATATTTGAAATGTATATGTAATGCAATTAAAATTGATATGTGCAAGGTGGCCTATCCAATTTATCACTTAAACAAACTTCTTCCATCATAATGAGTTTGGTAATTTTGATGAGTCGAATTAATGGCTTATTTTAAAATTCAAGGGATTATTTCTTAAAGTACTTTTGACTACTTATCAAAAGAGAATTTTTTATGTCATTTCTCACAGTATTTACTTTACTTAAAATTTATTACCTTTTAATCCTTAAATTCACTCAAAAATCAGGAAATTTTAACGATATATGCATTTAATAAACATTAATAGAAACTCCGTCTGAATTCTAATCATTTGTCATTCAATCCTTGGTTAGCACTTACAGACACCTAAATCAAAATGTTGACAGAGCGGGAATTACACCATGAGCTTGCTCACTCCTTCACATAGTGACAGTGGAACCTTGTACATCCAATACTGGATTTCATTAGATATGCAAATATAATACAATCTGAACTAATTTTTTATGAAAACTAATCCCAAATTCTAGATATTATATGTGAGACTGAGTGTAAGGTCATTTGCTGAACAGAAATAAATTATTTTCAAAAATCTATTCCAACACAAAATGATTATAATCTGAATAATAATAAAGTATTGAATAGAAAATTGAAAAATTCAGTCGACATTCAAAATGTGTTATAAAAGCTTGAATTTTGATTTGTGTTATAATTATATTTGAATTGGAATTACTCTAATAAAGGACTAATTGACAGAACATTTCTCTGATTGAAATATATTCTTAACCTCTGAAAGTGAAGAGTCCTTCAAATGTCATCGAAAGTAATGATAGCTTTTATTCGAAACAAAACATTTGGAATAATTAATGCCTCAAAATATCAAAATTCAGTTCAATTGATATAAAATCGAATGAATTCTTGTATTGAATGGCAATTAGTTTTCAATCACTAATAATAGTATTCTGTTTGAAGTCATTTTCCAATTAACAGTTAAATAATTTTTAAGATAAAAATTACCCATTTATACACTCATATCTTCTACGTCTTCACATTCCTCTTTTGTACAAAAAACTGTCTTATCTTCAGATTTAAGCCTTGGGTGAGGTTTGGCCTTAAAAAGAGCGAATCAAGTATTTGACGCCAATATTAAGCTTATTATAAAAAATTATTATCAATCGATAAAACATTAAATATTTGAATCTCTGTTATGAAATGTTTTAACACATTTCAAAAGGAGTTGAATATTTGAGGAAAGTTTTTCAAAAATTCAAATTCATTTACTTTTTTGTTTTAAGGATTAAACTCAAAATTCAAAACATTAGCGAAAAGAAAAATTGACAAAAACGGAGGAAAAGGGCAAAAATTCAGAACAGATTTTATTACTTCAAATGTGGTTTCACTGATGACACGAATAATGCAATCAATTACTTAATTTTACAACATTTTTCAAACTCATCCACGTCTAGATTGTATCTCCTCGCTCAATCATTTGTTTACACATTGACTTAGATCTGGATCCATGATATTTGTCTCCAATTTGAATAAAAATACAAATTTTCTGGTATTTCAACCAATAGGTGACGGAATATAAATGTTATTCACATTTATTATAAGAGATAATAAAAAGTGATTTCGTGTTAAAACTTTGTAATTGATTTACACAATCAAAATGTCAAACGAAACTAGTCATAAATTTTAACAACAAGAATATTGAGAGAAAATCTATAAAATATTCCAAAAAATTATGAAAAATATTGTTTTATTGAGTTATAATTCAATTCTGTTTTATGAGAGAAAAATTCAAATGTAATCCAATTAACAAAAGAATTTTACATTTTCTCAATTCAAGCAAAATATGTGCCAAACATTTATTTAATTAAATTTTAAAATCAATTTTTAAGTTTTAATAAACGGTTTGCGATAAAAGAAAAGTTCAATAATATTAAGGCAATAAAATATCGATAATTTCTTGTTCTTTCAATTTTCCCTTTTTATTGCCCAAAGTTAATGAAATGAAAATTAACGAAAGTTTTTACTCTTTATGAGTCATTTTTTAAGTATGATAAACTAATTTGCATATAAATATACAATTTCAACATGCAACCCAATTAGCAAATGCTTTGCTATTTTTATTTTGACTTTGCAACATGATAATTTGTTTTGGTTCTGTATTACAAATTGATAGACTCAACTATTTTAAGCCAACTGTCCCTGGAATTAATGGGAATGCATAAACTTTGAACTAATAACAAGAAATTATATGTCAGATACATTTAATTAACGTATGATTTATAACTATTTGTATATATAATTTCATTTCACAAACAGATCTATTAAAAAGACCTCTTACTCTCATTTCATTTGTGTACATTTAACATGATGCTTTACTAATGCTAAGGTCAGTCTAGTCATGAGGATCAGGTTAGACGCAAAAATCAAAAGTTTATTTGATTTTTGTGTAATTTTTGGACCTCAAAGCGATTTATGTCAATAGATTTAATGTAAATTACTCATTTAAATAAGTATAAAAATTAAAGGAATGGGCTAGTTAAAAACTGAATGTATTCAGTTTTTAACCATCTTGGGCATCCAGTCTAAAATATGATAGAAAAAACATTTTATTACACCATTGATAGCAGGAATGAGCAAGAAATTAGCCAAATATCACCTGAGTGGAAAGTGGTGGGAAATTGACCCTTTTATAAGTTTGTGCAAATCTAAGAGTTATATCGTTGAAGATATAAAAACATTTGTAAATATCACGTATCATATGATAATAAAAAGTAAACTAGAAATCCTCTCATTTAAACACTGATTTTACATAATTAAGTACTTTTTCTGACAAATTCTGACAGATAAGGAAGGTAAAATAAAATAAAAATACAATACTTATTATATAGATATTATATGGATAAATATTGTTTTGGTTTCTTTCTATTTCTTAATATTGGCTTTTCTATTGGTATGAATTCCTGGCCAGTAAATTCATACCA
>JAQIWF010001344.1:0-12372 GCA_034694965.1 Ceratozetes gracilis | reverse complement strand
TATTTCTCTCTGATCCCTCTCTCTCTCTGTTTCTCTCTGCCCCTCTTTCTCTTTTACTCTCTGCCTCTCTCTCTCTCTCTCTCATCTCTCTCTCATCTCTTTTCTCTCCAATTACTCAGTTTTTTAACCAAATCGATAATAAATTTGAATTCAATTAAACCTTAAGCTTAGGATTCCGTTTATCCGAAAAAAGATTTAATTAAATATTTTTGATTAGAATTGTGTACAGAATATGAATATTTTGATGAATTTGTGTAATTTTGGTAATTTTGTGCATCGAATGCAATGGTATAACAATTGTATTGATGAGAGGAAATACAATAGAAGACAAAACACAATAAATTGAAAAATCTTTTATTTCTTAATTTCCTGTTTAAGCGATTCGCCACTAATTTATAATAACATTTCGTAATAATGAATATCAAATGCATTTCCCCCTCTATTGTCGTCTCTCATGATTTGCATATCATTTGACTGTTTTATTTCAAATAATCCTTTTCTCAATTCTAAACTAGAGATCAAATGAACGCATTTCTGACAGACATTTGGAGAACAAATACAATGCGATAAGACTTTACACATATGTCTGACATCTTTTCTCTTCGATTCTTTTCAAACGACTGAATAATTTAATGCCGAAGAACTCAATTCTTTAAGATTTTAGTTGAAAACCTGATAATACTTTTCTCAAGAATAAGATTAGGAAGTATTGAATTCTTTAGGTTTAAGTCATAAGCCTTTGCAAATCCGAAGCCCATTCCATACAGAATAGGGGTGTCCATAATGTACGTACGAAAATGGAAGGGATGTCTAACTAAAAGAGCACGAAGAGTATTGCACCATTTTAGTAATTCGGTGTTTTGTACATTAAATGGGAGGGAGGGGTGCAGAATATATCGTATCTTATAAGCAGTGGTTAATTGATTAAATAAGAAATTAAAAATGACCCATCACTGTTTGTCCTCTCAATGGGGGCACTACTAATTTGGGTTGTTTTGAATGGAGTAGTTTAACCAAAAATGAATGTATTTATTGTGTAAATGATTAATAGAGAGTCTTATATATTGTTGATTGGGTTATAGCCTCTAAAAGGAGACATCGATTTGCTATTAGTCTCTTCTGTTTTATTGATCCCATTTTACATATAAATGTTGTAAAATTGAAGGCATTCTTCTCTTTTTCTAATGACATGCAGAGGATATTCAAAGACATTAACACTTAACTGTAATTTAGTGGTTGACAGCTCTTCCGAGTCTTTTTTCTCTGCCATCAATGCTTTCCTCTCAAATCAGAGTTTATTTATTCAATTCTCAATCATTTTTGTTAAGTCAATAAATTGAAGACTTTATTTATTTTGTTTGACAAATGAACAGATGATTCAGATTTGACTTAAAATATTATCACTTTGTGTAATGAGTACTAATTACCATGTTTGTTTATTTGGTTCAATAGGAAGTGGGCAGTATTATCGGCAAAAAGGGAGACAACATTAAAAAATTTCGCGAAGAGGTTTGTATTGATTTGTATTGACATCTCATTATCGCATAACTGTTTGGTATGACCAGAGCGGTGCCAAAATAAACATTTCCGACGGTTCGTGTCCAGAAAGGATAGTGACAGTGACCGGCTCTACAGAGGCTATACTTAAAGCCTTCTCATTGATCGCTCGTAAATTTGAAGAAGTAATTGAATGACAACTCATTTATTATTATTATTATTATTATTATTATTAAATGATATTTTGATTTAAATTGAAAGGATGTCCAGAACAGTAGTGGTCCTGGTGCGACAATAGGAAATAAACCTCAGGTCACTCTAAGACTGATAGTGCCGGCTAGTCAGTGCGGGTCTCTCATTGGCAAAGGAGGCGCCAAAATCAAAGAAATCAGAGAAGTATTGTTTCTCTTATATCTTCTCTACAATTAATGTAAACTTTGCTTGACTTTAGGTGACGGGCGCCACAATACAAGTGGCCTCTGAGATGCTGCCCAACTCGACGGAACGGGCGGTGACAGTGTCGGGAACCTCTGAGTCAATAACAAAATGCATTTATCAGATTTGTTGTGTTATGATGGAGGCGAGTACTCAACACTTTATTACAATTATTTACTCTATAAATACATTAAAAGCCGTTCACGACTCGCATCTGCCCAACAAAAACATCATATATTCCTCTCCTAATGAGTTGCCTCTAATCGCACTCTAATCTAATAATTGAGCCCAACTTGCGATCGATTTCCCATTCCTTCTCAGAATTCACGCTTAAAATCGAGTGAATATTTTTGAATATTATTGCGATTTATTCTCATTTATATTCAATTATTGATATTTGTTTAATCGATTTTATTTATGGATGTCCAGAGCCAGTGACTCAATGGGGGAGAGGGGGTTTCAAAGAATAGCATAGAAAGTGCATATAAAGTGTTATTAACATGAAATTAATGTATTTCTGTTACTTTCGATGTTAGAGGAAACAGACTGACCTAAAACGGCTTAAATTAGGATCTAATTGAATCTAAATGTCTAATTTTTGATTCTAAGGGTTAGGGTTAACCCCTGTCGGTACCCCTGTTTTATTAAGGCATTATATAAAAGCCTGTATCAGTTTTAAGGATATTCCTTACAGAGCCATATAATTAGATTTTCGTAAGACTTGCATACTTTGAAAGTGTTGGACAAACAAATGCCGAAATTCACTAATGCTTAAGAGATCGTCGTTTTATTGACATTATCTCTGATTATAGTCGAATCGAGTCCTGTCTTAAGACTTCTGGTAGTATTGCTTCTATCGGTTCACTATTTTCTCATTTGAAACAATTCATTGAAAGTATTGTTTAGTTTAGACGACATTTTAATTGTCTTTTTTGATGAAATGTTGATATAATGTTGGAATTAATGTCACCAACGCTTTGATCCATACATTAAACTTTCGTCCAATCAATACATGGAGAAACAATTCCTTAACACTGAGGGCTTCTCTATAATAGCACTGCCATTAATAGAGGAAAGGGAGAGAGAGCACAGAATACACTTATGAATGTTTAATTATCATTCCTATTAACTAGAATTTGAAAAAATCCTATTAAGGCGAATGAATTTTTGATCACCTCATTCCAAGATTAAAATTGTTAGTCACGAAGAATAATAAGTTTGATGTCTTTGATGTCTTACTTTGTGTTAAACATATATTTATTTGACATCTTTTCCAAATTAAGGCAAAGAATTGGTTTCTTTAGTCATTTAATATGAATATAAATAGAAAATTAAAGGACTTTTGAAGAAAATAACAATTTTTCGATTCATTTGACACATAATTTTGTATTCAAAAACTTAAAGTTATATACAAACTAATGGAGTGAATCAAAACTGAACTATGATTTATCAAAATTGGTTCACGCTTATTTTTAATAGATGACCAGGTTGATCAAATTAGTTAGAATATAGTTGAGTTGCTCGTGTTTTTGAGTACTTAATGTTGAATGAAGTATGAGCTCTGCCTTAAATGGTGTTTACAATCATTGCTTCGCTAAGGATTTGATGAGAATTTATTAATATTGTCGATTGTGTGCACAACCTGTCCGTATAAGCCCTCATGTATTACAGAATTCAATATTTATGTTAATTTGGTGGACATTTGTGTGCTGGGAATTTATGACCTGGTAATTTGTATTAATCATTTCATGTTAGAAGAAATCCTCGAAGACATTTAAAAGTAAATCCATGATTGACAGGAGCGGTGACTGCTATAGATTTTAATGGAATTTCCTAATAATAATTTGAAAGCATTTCATTCACTCGGAATTTCATCTGAGAATGAGAGCAAACCTGACTTATTGTGACAGACATTCAGTGCATCGCTTTATCGACTTAAACAAAATCATATAAAATCGCATAAAAGAATTGAATCCAGTCTTCACTCAAATCACTGAATCTCTGTCTTAAAAATATTCTCTTCTTTATGAGTGAATAAATGAGTGGAGAGTCTGAGGAAGGAGTAACTGAACTTTTAATACATGGATCGATATCTTTAAATAAGCAGTAAATTACTGAACATCACTGAAAACAATTGCCATAAATTATAATGAATTCTATTAAATATGAAATTAGATTTTTATTCTTTATTATACTATTCTTTAATCGACTCATTTATAACTAGAATTATACGAAAGTTAATGAATTAGACATAAATAATGGAAATAATGTAAAATATTATCCTTTCGATGAACAAAATTGTTGAGAAAATCGATTCACATTTTACAGGATTTGTAGCCAAACGTGAGATTTCAAAAGCGAATCAATACATTCATGAATAGTTCAGTTTTGTATCGATTGAGTCAAAGTGTCCTTTTGTTCGCAACTCGTGGCTCACTCTTCTTCTGTGCTCTTCTCTCTTCTAAGCTCTTGTGTAGAGATGCTGTTCTCTCCTCATCTCTAGTCCTGTGTATTGCATTACTTTGCTTTCATAGCACTCATTGTGAGACCTGTCGATTGCAATATTTCATATCTTGAGCCGACATTCTGTTTGATCTGATACACAAAGAATAGGAGTGAGAGAAGCCCTTAGGCCTGAGTCGACCCAACCATAATGTATATATTCTGAGTTAAAAGAATAGATTAGTTCTTAGGATTCAATTCTGTTATGTTTGACGAAAGAAAAGACAACAAATATATGGCAGAAAATAAATATTGAAAATGAAAACATAGATTAAATGTAAGAAATTTATTATCACTTAAGTCAGCAGAAATTCTAAACCAAAAATTTAATTAAAACCCCAAAACCCGTGTATGAGTGGTGTGTGAGTCGAGTGTTGAAACTTTTATTACAACCAATTTTTCTCATCAATTGATTCAGACTTTTAGTGCTGTTTCTCATTTTGAGCCAAAAATATAACCGAATTTATCGATGAAAATCTCAAACACTTCGCTTGGATTCTGTTCTCTGTTTTACTTTATTTTTAATTCTCAGTCATCGGATGCTTTAGTTTTGCCTCAAATACTCCTTAATTCCAAGAATACTTAAATTAAAAGCTTTTGGGCCATAAATTTCTCGCAAACAAAACAATAGTTTGTCTGAAAATGATTTTCAGAACCGATATTGAGATGTCTTTCACGCGATTCCGAGATGTGAACACCATTTACATAATCAATGGCTCAAAAATAATAATGAAATGAAAATGATTTATGAATATATATATTATAATTCTTGGCTAAAACAAGAAAGAGCTCATTATTAACAACAAAAGAATGTTTTGTTAGTTTTGCTCAGCGCTAGAATTTATTCATTTGAATCGTAAACCCAATTAATTTGCGAATATCTGTCCCCCACTTGCACTCCATTCCCATAATAATGAATTTGTGCGAAAGTAAGCAATGATTTAATTTGAAATTAATATTTTCACTGATAGTCTCCACCGAAAGGCGCAACAATTCCATACCGTCCTAAGCCGGCTATGCCTCCAGTCATCTTTGCTGGTGGTCAGGCCTACACAATACAAGGACAATACGCAATCCCTCATCCGGATGTGAGTATTGACTGCTTGTTTGGCACAAACCTATCAGTTTTGATGTCAATTTCGGTCGTATTATTAAAATAAGTGCTTCTGTAATGCAATGCTTAACACAAAGCAATGCATGTGTTTATATTTAGAGCTGTTTTAATCATTTGCCTCTAATTCAGTCCACAATTCAATTAATTAATTTATTTTGACTCAAAACACAAAATATAATATAATTTGATATTAAATAGTATTCTTCGCGAGAAGAGTACGAATTTGATTGAATTGAAAGCCACTGAATACCAAATTATTTGAGAATCCCTTAAATTATTTGAATTTTTTGCACTCAATCTTTGTCTGTGATATGAAATGCTCTAAAATAACATCTATGAAGTACTATCATAATTATGGTACGCAATAATAGCACATTCGGTTCCTATGCCCGTCCAAATAACTGACAGGGTTTATGTGATCAACAGTGTCACGGCTTAGTGGAGTTTCCTGCATCGGGGCTGCAGATCGGAAACACTGCTTTTGTAAGTGATTTTAATATCAAAACAAATGTTCGTAGACTTTATGTTTGTCTCACTATAATTCTCTAATCGATATCACTGTCCACCATAAACACTACCTGTGCACTGATGGCACTGACTGTCCAGTGCCATTCTCATTACTCAAACTGTTGACCTGCTTAACCTTCTCCAGCCTCCATAACCAGGAAATACTCCACCGAATCAATAATTTAAATGTTGATCAAATCCTCTTCGATCAGAACTCCTCTTCTGATCCGAAATCCATTCAGACCCAAATCAACTGAACTCAACCTTATTTCGTCTCAAATTGTGATTGAATCGCATGTCTTGTCTCATATTTGACTTTTGTCTTATATTTTCATTCTGTTCTTCTCTTATGTTTTCATTCACTTATACTAACATTTGATTAATAAACTAATGATTGCTTTTCGCACGTTATTTGAGTTTCTGTTATTAATTTGTTAGAAATACTCAATACTTGTTAGTCTATACTCACAATAAGTTGTATTAAGGCTTTACTTATTCTTTAATCACTGGAATTAATGAGAAAACCGGTAAGAAGTGGTTTCAAAGTAATTGGCAGTCAATGCAATGCTATTGTGATTAACTTTTTATCGATTCATTCAATTATTAATCAATAATTATAAAGATTTGGCGAATCATAGCTTATGTCAGTCTTTCCAATCATTTAACTATTAATCAAATCCTTTTCATAACTCAATACTATTTTCAGAAACAAAATTTGCTTAAATTAAAGCTCAAAATTGTTGACTCATTGTTGTCCTCTTTTTCCTCTTCATCTCCTCTACTCCTTGGCTACTCCACAATCAAATTCATACAAACAATGAACTGCTCAGCTCACGAAGTTGCATAGACTGGCGTTGCAGCATGCCCCTCTCCTTCCCGGGCACAACGTTGGGACCCTCAACCCTCAAGGTATCCCTCGCTTGTTTTCGTATCCATTCCTTCTAATTTCGGTTAAGACTTGGATTTTGTAATTATTGATTAATTGGACAAAAAGACTAATAATTTTTGGCAAATAACTCATAAACTTTTTCACAATAATCGATATAAAGAACTAATTTTCCTCACATTTTGAGCCAAAAATTATGCGAAACACAAAACACTCAAAAGAGTTAACTTTATGTCAAAACTCTATCGGAAACTCATTTATATTGGAGTGAAGTTGAATAATGTGTACCATTTGTTTTGGATATAGCCCTGGCAACTTTGGCAGCAGCCAATAGTCTGGGCCAACCCGGTGCAGCCACTGCTGCCCTGGCCACTACAGCCGCAGCCACCACCGAGATGAGTATACCCAATGATCTAATCGGGTGTATAATAGGGAAGGGTGGCGCCAAAATTAATGAAATTAGGTAAGACTTACTCCTTCACCACCACATCCATCACAATCAAAGTGAGTGCTATAATCACTGTGTATTTCAGGCAACTTTCGGGCGCCACCATTAAAATCTCAAACTCCGAAGAAGGTTCCAAGGATAGAGCGGTCGCCATTTCAGGAACACCTGAGTCTATAAATCTGGCGCAATACCTAATCAATACCAGGTAAGAATCCTCTTATTTTCGCTTCTCCTCGACTCCATTGCTTTTGCTGTGCAGTCGAACCACTCGAACGCACATCCATTCCATTGCTTTCTATCACAAGCGTTGCGACAAAATCTCATTTCGATAAAAACGTTGACTCTATATATAGAGACACAACTCATACACCAATCGATACAATCGGATATCAATGATAACCAATGTTTCAAATCACACAATATTTTAAATTTGTATACAATTACCAAAAATACGTTAATTCAATGCAATTCTCATACAAACATTGATTCTGAGTTTCTTTACCACAAAATGCATCCCAAATGTAATCAATTGGAGTGTTGTATAGAAATTGAAAATTAATTATTGATGTAATGAATATTAATAGCATTTATCTTAAGTCGGAACCCAATCGATGAAAATTATGAGAATATCTTTTTAACAAAACTCATAGAGAAGTGGTTGTGCGCAAAGACAGAGCCATTGATAGAGAACAATACGTTTGGGAATGGCATAATTAGTACGTGTGTGGCGTCCATATAATTAAATACAAACCATTCTCTCAATACGAGCCAAACCTATATTTGTAGGCATTTTATGCTAAAATTTTCAATTATTTATGACTCCAATGACTTTCAAACGATATTAATTCAAGAGTTTAATAAAATGCGTGCAAAATATTGAAAGCATTTGAGTTGAATATTGTTTGTAAAACATATTTAGTGCACAGAATATTAATATAAGGATTATCTGAACACATCTTCTCTGCAATGATTTGGAGCGCAAAACAAGACATAATTCTTGCGCTAAACCTGTGAACAGAAAGTCAGACACGAGAGAGAGATTTTGGCTCCGAATTTGGCTCCGGACCAATATTGGGACGTTGTTGAGGTGTTTGGAGAGTAGTGCCACTAATCATATCTTCGTTAACCTTTACTCCAAACTCACTTTACGTCCCATTCATTCACTGTTTGAACACTTATTACCATTTATTCTAATCTCACAAAAGGCTTCTCAATATTAATATAATTTTTTATTACATTATCGCTATTTTTCTTCTTTCAAATCGGAAATTAATTTCAAAAATGTGAAAATTTATTGCCCTTTCGCTCCACTAATGTTTGTTTGACTGATTTTTTCTCCGTTCTCTACATTTATATAATATATGGTTATGTTTTCGCTTCAATTTTCTGCAAATATTTTTGATGAAAAAGTAATAAATCATTAAAACATAAAAATTTTGTCATTTATTTGATCTCAAGACTCAAAACATCTCTTCGGAGATATTTTGAAATTTTAAATCTTTAGATTATATCAAATGATCGATCAATTTATGTGTCTTTTGTAACTCAAATGTAAGTTCTCTTAAGATAACAAACACTTCAGGAATTGTTTCCGAATTGGGAACAAAAGACACAAAACATATAATTCTTGGAGAAAATGATTGACTCATCAAATGACAAATGATTATAGACTCTACCAAACAAAAGAAGGTGTTCTAATTCTGACATTAAACTAGTTTAAAAAATTAATGATCCTCATCATTTCAAATTATTTGAATAGTCTATTCAAATGAATTAATTCTTAGCGAACCCTCTCTGTAATTATTTGATACAAATTTCATCAGTCGAGTAATGAATCGTTTGGAGAACTAATAGAGTTAAGTAATCAAAATATTTCTCCGCAAATGATTATAAAACGGCACGAGTTTTCACATTTCTGAATAATTTCCAATGTATTGCAATGTATTGCAAGGCTATTGTAATATTGTGAGGTTGTATGCCATGTGAGCACTAATAGCACTGACTTTCCAATCATATTGTTATCAATCTATTCCTCTCTTGCCTTCGAAATACCAGAGCTTTGTTTCCAAATCACTCACTTCTAGCAAATCACTAATAGTGAGTATAAACTACTTTTAGCTCAACTTTTTTTCACTTTTCTCTTCACTGATTTTTCCTATTTTTTATGACTCCATGTCCTTCCCCTCTCCTCCATTCATATACATTTGACAATAGTCTTCCATCTCCTTTGACTCGACTCCTATCCAGTGTTTCTTTTCCTAAAACTTGATTTTCTTCTTCGATGTTATTCTTTGAGATCTTCTTCAATACAATAGTCATTCACTTCTATTTCGATCACTTTCTTGTGATTCTCTTCTTTTTAATCCCAAATCGAGAACTCATTTCATTTGAAAACAACTCAATTCTATTCCATCAATATATACAGAATTTCTTAAGAATTTAGAGCTAATCAGAAGCCAATTGTCAATTAATCTCAAGAAATAAACACCACTACTGTCTGTCCTCTGAGTATTAGTCTCACCATTTCCTCATCTAATGCTTATTAATGTCTTTTGGTTGGAAATACTGTTGAAAAATTAATATTTGATTCCTGCTCAAGCAATCCATTGGTCATTAACTCTATTTGCATTGATCCACTGCTCCACCAGTGCTAACCAACACTCCCTGTCTTTGCATCTGAACATTGGCTCTAATAAAATAGAATTAATTTAGATGTCTATTTCTGTTCTTGATTAACGAGGCTAATTTAATTCTGTCTCAATTCCTCTTTTTAATTCTTATTCTTTGTTTATTCGTTAGTTCTTAGTCTCGACTCTCGTTTTGCCTCAAATTAATCCTCATTTGAATACAATTGCGACAAAATATTGTGATTTTAATTGATTTCATTGAGGATTAAGTTTTGGTTAAAACAAGAGTGAAGTAAAGAATGATTTAATTTGTAAACAGTAGCAGAAAAGGCACTCAAGTCTATGAACAGTGTGTCCATTGATGTTGGCTTTAAGTCACTGTTTGTCGTCTGACACTAACCCTATGGACATGACTAACGGTTTTAGTGCTTAATTTTTTTAATTACTTTTGCCTGAAATGATTGATTATAGCCTAACATTCGTTAGATTTCACTCCTTTTGTTAATTAACTTATAATTCATTTTAATAATCAAAAATTCATTTTTCTATAACAGTATTAATGCAATGCTTTTCATATCATTATTCTCTCGTTATTCCACTAAATGTTTGGATGGTTTTCCATATAACTGAGAATCAATTTCTTTGAAACCTCACTCTATTTGTAACCTATTCTCACATTAGAATAATTTTCGCACAAAACTATTCTACAAAAGTCGAGATTCAAATGACTCGGATTGAATCCACCCCTCGAATAATCGAATTTCACTTCGATATCCATTTACAATGAGAGGTGTTTTCAATGCCATCAATGAACTCGAATTGCATTTCATTTCAATTAAGGTTAAGGTTTTTATTCTGTTTTGATTTATTCTTCATCTAATCCTAACTATTAGTTAATGTGTTTCGTTGGGCATCAAATAGCAGTCATTTATCCCTTTCTCTTCTCTTTTCCCCATATATAGCATGGAATTACACAAGAACCTGACCCTCGACCCATCCTTGTCAGCAAATCCAAACAGTGCGACATTGACCCGCCTCACCTCGACCCCAATGGCAATTCCTTTGACTCAATTGGCTGCTGCAGTTCCCGCAACAACCCTTTCGGGTGCCCTTTTCACAACTCACGACCTCAACAACGTCTTCAACTCTAGAAATATAAAGCCGTTGACCACCAAAATGCGTGCACCGACTACTGCGACGGGTATTGTCGAGAACGGCAACAAGAATAAAACTGACCGCAAATTTACGCCCTATTAGTTGCTATCAATTGTCAGTCAATTATTCACACAATCAGACAATACATTGAATATAATGAGTATACAATTGAAATAATTGGGACCCAATTCCGATGTATTTATCAAAACTATCAAACATTATAACAAATATCGATAATTATTGGCAATACTTCCAATGAAGTGATGTTTAACTAATGGAGTTCTGACACAAATCTAATTCATTGTTCTTCACTCCAGAAGACAAAGTGCTCACAATCTTCGGCCAACCTTTTTATTTATTGTCTTTTTGTCAAAGCTTTCAGAATCTATTCATTTGATTCTTATTATCGCTTATTTTAGTTTCACTTTTAGTCACATTTCATTTGATCACAAGTTTTGTTAATTCTTAGAAATTTTTTATCGATACTCAAGAGTTTAATCATTTTAGTTATCTTTCCAGAGCTTTGGCCAAACACTGATCAGTGATCACCGATTGTGAGCTCTTTAAACAATTTTTGTCCGATTGGTAATCATTGGGCACAAGACTGTAATTGTGATCCAAATCAATATCTTTATTATATTTATTGTAAATTTTGTGGTCAAAAGAATTGATTGGTTTTAATTGAATTATTTTAAATGGATGTACAAAAGGAAAGACAATTTAGAGAATTGTGTGATTCGTTTGTTTGTTTAGTTTATCTAAATATCAATTTAGGTAATTATCAATCATTTAGTGATTATTTATATTCCTATCTATAGTTGAACTGAATATTTATTGATTGGTTAATAGTTTATTATGAAAGCAATTCAGTAGACTTATAGACAATTGTGACGATTCCGAGGGATTCCGTCATAATTTGATGATTGCATTGATTTTATTGTTTAGTTTTAAATGATTTCCCCTTTAGTTGACTGTTATTTTTGTTAGACTTTATCCAAACACTTATTATTATTTATTATATATTAAATTAAATTATATTTTCTTTATTTTTGTCTCATTTGGTAGAGTTTATGGAAACATATTTAAACTTATAATTAGTTTTTATGTTAATTAATGAGAGGAATCTGGTTTTCGCTCATATTATTCTTAATAGTGAGCACAGAATATCAATTCTGTCCATTATTACAATTAGTAATTCATC